>OY986970.1:478160-723270 GCA_963920575.1 Narthecium ossifragum | reverse complement strand
GGTCCAATCTGTTAGGAATATGAAACCTTGTCCAACACAAAAGTTGTAGATTATGAAGTCCTCTGTTATATCCCGAAGATTTCATAATATTTGGACTTATCAGGAATATTTGATGAATATTATACTGAACGTCGACGGACAAGTTTTCCAGCAGTTGTATATCTTTATATTCTTCAAAACTGGTATCAATCCATCATGAGTCTTACAAAATGTCAAACATGAAAATCATAGCTCTGGACGTCTTCTATCACGTACTAAATTTTTAGAATATTTGGACTTAATACAGAATTGCTGGATAATATTTTCCTGACATGCGACGAAACAGTCTTTATCACATAAATTTATCTTTTTAGCCGAAAATCTTGTATTTCTTCTCAAATCATGATTAAACCTTAAATTAACTAATAAGCTATTAAATATAACTACTCTAGGCCTAATAAAGGTAAATTAAGGAGTTTAATTATGAATATTTAGTGACCTATCATCAAGCAACAGATATCTCATGCATGATACTTTGCGTGAGAATAAGCAAGGACTGAAGCTAAAAGACCAAAAATTATTTTCAAGAAACATAGAACGTACTGATCAGAGCAAAACAGAGAATTAACTCATTGCAAGGCCTAATATCACAGGAAAACGCAACATAACCCAATCCAACACAGCAATCGATATAAAGCCAACTACACCGATAACCTCTTCGATCTCTTCAATTATGATCTCTTGTAATTTTTTTAAGAAAGGAGGTTTTTCTGTTAATTTTTAGGTTCTAGCTACTGCTAAATAATAAATAATAATATATATTTTCTCTCTGGTTAAATTGAAGGCTAGCTATCAATGAGACACAGACTAGTGACTAGGGAATGCTCGTAGATTTCTTCCGAAGAAGCCATCTACAGATATCCAGTTTAAAGGTACACTAGTGGTCCGTTAGCACGTGCCAACCACATTTAAATTATATTATTTGTAATATAGACTATTTAATTGTATTTAAATGCATTTAAATTTATTATTGCATTTTTTTTCCCCTTCACTTAGCTCATTTTAAGCTGATCCAGAATTTATTATTGCAAGCTATTAAATTCTCAAGCTGCCCCTTTTTGGGTTTGCCTGTTGGTATATATCTTGGACATCCATCATAGGGGGTCAATATGTTAAGCTGTCAATGACCCGCCACTACTAGCCAGAGTTCATGGTGGTGAGCGAGGGCAGACAATAGAAACATCAAGAAAGCATGGATTGTTTAGTTTAGTCCCATCAAAGCATTTGTTTAATTAAACACGTAATTTTCAATCATTAATTTGCTGTCGAAAAACTCATCATCCGAAGATGGTGATCAATTTGTTAATAATGATACATTCCTATACATACAAAGTGGCTTCCAAATTAAGTTTAGATCAGCCAATCTGATCTGACAACGTACTCCATTGCTCTCCTAGCAACAATCTCTCTCTCTCTCTCTTAAAAATCCTTCAATCAGCTCCATTCTCCTCGCCAGTGTACGTACGTACCATCTGCTTTCGGAGCGGCGAGTCCTGCAATCACAATCTTGGCCTGGCCGGCCGGGATCGAGGGCTTCCTCACCGCCCGATCTTCTCCGACCGGATTGGACGGCGATCATACGAATGACTCCAGCGTGTCCACATATATAGCCATTGGTGATCGACCAACCAGGTCCAAGAACAGGCTGATCCAGAATGCTATATCTATCATCGATCGTCGTCATCAATCAGACAAGTCGTGGATGTACCAGCAAAGAAGCATGGACACACAGCGGCCCAATATATAGAACCTGGTCTTCTGCTGCTTCGCCATCGTCACGCACTTCCCCCGGACTCCGCTGGCCTTCCGGCACGACCCCCGGCGACCCTGGAAGCCTCCGGAGTAGTAGGAAGACGCACCTGCACTCAATGCCATTGACGAGTATGTTATGTAGATAGAGGGAGAGGAGATCAAGAGGGGTTACTGGTAGCTAGCTGGATGGAGAAGGATGATGGATGAGCTAGCTAGATGGCTTTGATGATTGCCTGGTTGGAATGCATGGGCTCAACTGGATGAGGGTGTTAAATAGCGAGATCGGAGTTGGACAAGTTGGGTCCACCGTCCACTTGATGGTGATGCAACTCTAAACAATGGCAGACATGTTCCTGCTTGCAGCTAGCTAGTCGTCCAACACTACCGACTGCCATGAGCCATCTTAGTCAGCCCCACTATGCTTGTATATATTGTTTGGTATCATATCTTTGAGTGCTATTATATTTCCTGCATCAATCTGACGAAGGAGACAACTCAAGGACCACTCTTCCTATTTAAGTAATGCAAGGATATCCTTGTTTAATTCGCTATACACGTATTCCTTGTCGAGAAATTGTCGGAGGGGGACTGGCTAATTAAAGCACAAGGCCATTCCAACGACACTACTACGTACAAATAAATGGAGAATTTGTTGCTAAAAAGGTTCTCAAAAAAAAAAAAAATGTGAAAACACACACGCGAGTATTTTACGTGTTTTTTTTTACACGCATATAACTATTTATGTATGCATTTTTCACGTATATTTTACGTGAGGGCCGTGTTTTGCAAGAATACAAGGGGCCTTGATTTGCAAAAGGTGAACATGGTGGACCTTTTTAGCGACAAAGTTCTACAAATGGATTTATTCTAGTATCGTAAAAAAATTCATCATTAGATTTTTTTTTTGATTAAATAAACCCGGAGGCTAGGGAACAAAAATAAAAAAGAAAGATCTAATCATGTATTTATTCTCGTAGTAGGTTCATAAAGTGTGTGTATATACACTCACGCAGTAATCTCCTTGTGTTGCATAATTTGACTATCTTATTCGATTTGGTTCAGTTATTTTAGCGTAAAATGATCAAAATCGCAAAAGTCATCACACTTAAGTTAAAAATCATCCAAGACTATATACACAAACGCAACATTAATTTGAAGGCCATATTTGTATTTTATGATTTTACAAGGATATATATTCATGAAATTTCGGTTCTTTGGGGGGTCATATACACAAAAATCTCCAATCAAAATAATTGAGATTTAGAACCCGTTTGAATCGTTGATAAGTATATATAATATTTTATTTATAATATTAAATAACTATTTTTAATGTTTACATAACATTTACTTTATCGATTATGTAAATTTATGATATTCTCGATCGAAACGGGCTTTAGAATGTCAGTTGTTAATTTTGATTAACATGTGCGTATTGGATGATGACCATGATGATGGTCAAATGTGGGATCCTTTTGTGCTAATTAAAATTAAACAAACAGGTACAAAAATATAGAAATAGGGAGATCTTTGGAGACGCTCCCCTTTGTTTGACCAACCACGTGTGTTCCCCCACGTGGGATGCTTCCTCTTTTCCCGCTGACTGCTCCCGTGATGACCAGTTTCTCGTCGCAGGATAACTCGTCTCCCGATAAAAAACGGAGGCGACCTCATCGATTTCGGCCTTCAAAAAAAGGTTTCCGAGAGCCAATGGATCGGGATAAAACGCCGATATCTCGATTCATACGTGGCGATGGGGCCCGTCCCGACACAGGGGCCCCACCTTATCTCCAAGATGTCCGCTAGCGAACCTCCCGTGCTCTCCCTTTCACACCATAGTGCGGGTGTATAGTCTCCAGCAGAGCGCTGTGGAATCAATCCCCCACTAGTTTCCAGTGTATAAAACGCACACTGGATGCAGTCAACAGTGAACAGTTGTCGAGATTTAATTAATCCTTAATCAGCAATCACATGGGAGTGGTCTCCTTACTACACGGTAGGTTAAGGCAAGACACTGAAAACAAAAGCTATAAAAGACCCTTGAGGATTGTTATTAATATTGATCAGAATCAAAGGGTTAATTAGGGGGAGGCAAGTTGGAATAAAAAGAAACCCTTTAATCGAGCTGTCTCTTGAGTTAGGAGACCATTCCCATTCCCAAACAACCATTATTTCATAAGAAAAATAATGATGCAAGTCAGCAGCACACCACGAATGAGTGGTGGTGGTGTCATATCTCAGATCAAGTATAGGATGATCTTAAATTACAGTATAAAGACAAATTTACTGCTTTTAATTACCTCGTACTTTATATTTATATATATATATATATATATATATATATATCTCTTTATTAAGGAGGGAAAAAATACATGGCAAGGTCGGATGCTTGTTGATGTTCGGATTAACATTTTATCTTTTAGATTCGAAGAGCCGAATTTGATCAACACCAATGAAGGCAGAGATTAATTGCCCCCATTTTTTTTTAATATAATTTATGTTTGGTAAGCTGTGTCTCTCCGCTGATACAATGAGTCACAGGAGTAATATATAATTGAAACTATTAAAACGTCTCCGAGTCCGGGGCAACTACCCAAACGCCCCCGACCCTTGGAAAACCAGTCGAGCCACCAAATGGATTTTGATAATGGTGGTTTGGGGTTTCGCATCACATGATGGTGATCTTGTATTCACATGACTGCATGTCTTATAAACCACAACTATGCCTTAAAATATCCCCAATTTGGCCGGATTCTTGTGGCCAACCAACTACTCACCTGCTCACATCAAATTCCAATGGACCCCTAGATGTGCTCTGGTCTAGCCTGGAATTTTATTAAAACTAGTCTCTTCATCTTGGGGCCCAATCACGCTCAAAGCCATCAAGAACGAAAAGCCTATTAAGTGGTGAAAACCAGCAGCTCAACAAGTCTTTACCAACAAGTGGAATAATATAGAACAAAACAATAAAGACCAATGTCTAAAGACTAGCCTTTGGGCTCAAAAAAAGAAAAGAAAAGAAAAAAAAAACACACATACACACAGTTCATTACGAGACACACAATTTGTAACTTGTAAGTACGAGAGACCATCAATAAGATTACTATAACCATATATAAATCGGAAATGATTTGTGCACATGCCACATGGGCATGTGCATTTGACACTATCGATAGCCTACCGATAGTGTGTATCGGTAGTGGGATACCGATAGGCATATACAACCTATCGGTAGCCCACTACCCCACTACCGATAGGTTGTCATGACTATCGGTAGCCCACTACTGATAGACATGTATATGAATCGACAACGAACCTATCGGTAGTGGGGTACTGATAGGATATACATGCCTATCGGTAGACCACTACCGATAGGCATGCATTCAGAATCGATAATGTGATATGCACACGCCAGCTGACGTGTGCACCAATCACGACTCTATATAAATATGTATGTAGTTGGACTAGACACTACTCGTTGTAATCTATTACTAAAAATTACTTGACTTTTAGACCATGAACTTACCTCGAGACGTGAATTCTAATCATCGATTGTATAACCATTTGAAACTAAAAAACATCGGTAATCTTTTGCCAAAAATTACCCAAAAATTACCCGAGTAGTGTCTAGTCCAACTCATATTGAGATCTGAAAGAGCAAAAGCTGATCTAATAGAAATAATTATATTGTCGCCCCTTCATTCTCTGATTCGCAGGATCTAATGCCCTCCAAATGCCAATGAATATAGTTTTCTCACAAATATAAAACATGCTTTCTGCTTATGACTCACTTTGCAGGATAAACACATTTCCAGTGGCCCTTCAGGATGCCAGTTAGAGCTTAGTAGTATTTGTCAATGATTGCCTTGGAATACTCTCCGAAAGTGAGGCTTCCATTTGGTTGGATCAACTGCAACAAAATAAAATGATGAATGAATTTAAGGCCACAGCCAATAACAGCATAATTCATGCACATACATCAAGAACATGTTCAGATCGATCATAACCAGGAGATCAACTAGCTATCCTGGCAGTAAAAGAAAGGTGGGCCGCTGTGAACAAAAATGTCTAAGAAATGGGGAAACCACACAAACCCGCTCTTCCTCGATTAGATATCAGTTTCCACAGGTGACATCTAACCCAATGAAGATGGGTTTGTAAGCGCAGATAGCTTTCTGATCCATCTTATTTTACTTTTAACATGCCAAACCAAGGTAGGTAGGGCTCCAGCTATAGTCAGCATCAGGATGTTACATTGATACCTTGGTATGGCATCCAAAACACTTTATCCTAATTGGCAGAAGCTACCTGCACATTTGTTTTATTGAAATTTTGCAAACATACCTCTTTATGATGATTTATCTTGCCTGGAAATCTGAGCTTTTCACCCCTGTGAAGATAGTAAATTAGATGTATGAAAAGGCAAGGATTACCAATAGCTATCAAAGATTACATGTCCTTTCCCATACCCCAAAGCTTAGGATATATGAGAACAAATACATGAAAATGTCACTTCGACTTTTCTGAAGGATCTTCAGCATCATCATTATGCAAGCAATTTTTCAACAATATCAAGTTTCAAATTGGCCACATTTTTATGCCAAAGAAAGCTCAACAAGAGAAAGGACCAGATTTGATGGGTTTTCCCAAGTCTAGTGTCAATCCTCCATAAACGGGAGAACGTTCTGGCCTAGTCATATGTGAAGGGAAAAAGGGCTTGCCAGAATCCTACAAGCATAATCGGTAAGCATAGGCCAAAAAGAATATTCCAAGATGTAAGAGATCATTTATAACCATAAAGCATATGACCTGTCATAAAGAGGGTAAAAGCCCATTGGCCATAATAGGTCACTTGTACAAAGTGGACAATGGGCTTATGGGCCACCCTAAAGTGAAATCTTTTCATCAAATTCATATTGATCTCAAACATCAAATAGCTTGATCAGTTACTTTAGTGCTTTCCTGGACATGGTTCTGGAGTGATTCTTAATTTGGCTGATACCAGAAATACGAGTAACAAAACCGTGATTGAGCATCATGCATAGCACCAGAATGCTGCAAATAATAAATGATTACTAAAAGAACTTCATTTTGACCAGCTAGGAATCCATAAACATACCAGTCAGGCTGCATGAAAAGAGCAAAAGTTGAACGATCCACTCCAAGAGCTTTTTCTCCACTAGGCGCCTATCGATCAAAAAAATATTTAAATCAACAAGGCAAACAGGAAAGTCTTGACTGACAAAGGCTATACTATCTCGTCTAATACAAGCTCTTAATTTGCGTGAAAGCACAGGAAAGATACTTGCTGCATGTTTCTCATCCATAAATGTAGAACAGAAGAAAGAGTTACCATGGAAAAGAATAGAAACATAACAAAAACAGGACTATGATAGCAACAATTACTTGTACACAATGTGGAGTGGCACAAAGCAGACCACTTGATAGTATTTCAGTAGTTTCTCCAATTTGATACGCTATTTCATCTTCGCCAAAAGCAACCTAACATGCCCACAAAATAGACCAACAGATTACTTGATTGAGCAGAGTCTATCATATAGACAATGTTCAAGAGTATGACAGCATTCACTAAAAATAAATGCATGTTTTTAAAATAAAATACTGCAACATATTATGAGATGGTCCTGCATCATTCTACTACATATCTGGATCCGCATTTTTAATAGGATAGCAAGAGAACAACACTGACAGATCCTAAGCTTCCATTGCAACGCAAGCCTTCCTACTGCCTAACTTGTTCAAATTTGGTGTCAACTGTCAAGCACCTCTCTTGCTCAAAGTCCATTGGGCCAGAAATTGGTATGACCTCTTGAAGGTTTGGCATCTGGCAGGGCCGTTGTAAAGTTCGTATTCTATTTGCTGGAGCTATCTTCATTCAAATTTGTGTTCTGTCAACCAAATACTATCTGGATGATGCAGGAAAGAGATTAAGGCCTGCACTCATAAATGAACAAAGAGTCACATATTTATTCTTCAATCATGAGGGTTCCATGTTTTGCATCTTGCTCATCTATCATGTTCTCATATTTAAATAGCATACCATCTCTCTCCATCTATCCTAATAGACATTGCAGCCATCATTATCAAGAATCTTCCACCAATTCTTCGTGTTCAGATTCTTTACAGCCAGATATCTTCCACATAAGTTAGGTTCCATGTGTTCCCAAAATAGTAATGACGAGGTCTGAATCTACTCTCTCTGTATTCTCTCCCTCCTTTTGAGTCTGTAATTTTCTTTTATTAATTTCCTATCCTATTCATATCAACCTGAACTCTGGCATATGTAGGTCAGCACACCAACTTTTTTTTACTTATGAGAAAAGCTTTGGATTGGAGACAGAAGATCAAGAATATGCATAGCATAGCATAGAAAACCAATAGCATTGGACTGCTACAGGAGATGCAATCCAATCAGAAAATTAATTTGAGGACCAGAAAATTACTTTCACAATCTGATCACTCCGTGTTTTGACATACAGGCCAGCAGAACTATCAGGAGATGCAATCTTTACAGCATTTCTCATAAAAATGCCACAAGTCAGACCTGCAAGAGTATTTTGATATGACAGTTTATGAAACAATTTGGTTATGCAGTTTCTCATCTGCATATGATTCATTGTTGCTTTAGGCAAGCTATCAAAGTAAATTTACAGCCAAAAGAAGTAAAGCTCTCGCGAAGCGAACTATTGCATGAGATATGGTGCAAACAGACGGCACTAAGGAGCCTACATCATGACTCAGAACTACTGCACTATATCACTTTCCATAATATTCCTATAAAAATATAGCCAGCAGGATACATTAGATACACTGAAGCAGATAGTCATAATCTGTCTAATATAGTTATCACATGCTACCATGTCAATGCAAGTAAAGTGCCACAACTTGATCTGCTTCTACTGAGGTATTTCACAAGATTTAACTAGGGGTCCCTTGTATCACTCATATTCTGATAAGTAATGAGCGAGTGAAAAGTATGATTTGAACCTTATTTTGCTAAAGGCATAAGAGGCTGGACTAAAACTGGATATCATGGAAACTAAAAATTACAATGATGAACAGCTTTACCAACTACAAGTGAAGCACCATAGACTAAAAAGTTGCACCCAAATAAGGAGCTTCGATGAAAATCAGAAATGTGGAAAGGCTTCAATAGAGGAACTGGTTGCACGGGTGAGAACTTAACAATTTAAATAATGGATTAAGCCCTATCAAATTCAGAACTCAAGGACACAAGGCATGGTAAATTACTGCTGCTCATGGAAAAAATTAGCAGCCAACATTACCAAGAGAAAGATGAGATGGGGAAAATAGCTTAGATTTAGCACTGAAAGCAGAAGTTGACTGGCACCTGTAAGAGAACCATGATCAGTGTGCCAACCACACCAAGAGGACATAGAAGGGTCTGTGGCATCACTGCAAGGTTAAGAAAAAATTTCTATTTATGATAACAAGGGGGGAAAAGCAAGGTTTAAGTTCATCGGCCCTGTAATTTCTATCTATAAAGCATTGGTGTAGCCTCTATTCACCTCGTTTGTCTTGGATAATAGTGCAGAAGACGACCTTTGTGGCACCTAGAATGTTGAAGTATCCACTCAAGTCCTTCATCACCACGCAGGGTATTTATCTTTGATACTGCCAATTACACCAAAAAATGATCATTTAACTTAACCATTTGATCTTTGCAAGTGTATATCATTCAGCGTCTATTAACCTTTAAGTTCTAACTTAAATTACTATAACTGATTAAGTATTGAAACATGTGAAACAAAACATGCTAACCATAGCGATCACAATGATGTGCCAATATCAGCCCTATATCCAACATCAGCCTTCCTAGAGCTTTGAATGCTGCAAGTTATAAAAGCTTCAACCATGTTATCCCGTGAAATGTAGCTAATTATTAAAAGCAAAAGCCATATTAGATTGTGATAAAGAAACAGCTTTATAGAGCTATAATTTAAAATGGTGGTGGGGTTACTGTACAACACTGCACCATGGAACCTCAGACCTGTCACACAAACACGCAAGTCATGTGCAGAAAGATAGAGAGATTTCTTTAATGATCACTTCAAATTCCGTCAAGGTGCATTTATACAGCAGTCTATTTCTGCTTGTTCAACTCTCTTATCACCCATCTAGCCTTTGGCTCCCATCACTTATGGTAGTCTATTGTTACTGCTGTAAACCAAATATCTACTGGGTTTAGAATAAAACACAACTTCTTATACCGACAAACACCCACTTTACACAGCCTAACAATCTTACCCAGCGCAGAAGTGCACTAACTTCACCAGATTTTTCTTTGTTTATTGTCTTATCCGTGACAATAAGTAACTTTAAACTGTCCTCATTGACCCTTAGGATGAGACGTATCTAGGTAACAAGCTCCTGTAATTTCAAAGCTCTCTCAATACACATTTAGCCTAATTTATAATCGGATGGATACATGCCAGTCCATCATATGGTAACTCAACCTTTTAGGAATATCAAAATAGTCTATAGCAATAAATAATTCCCTCACCCAATTAACACCCCTTTTTACACAGATATACTATGAGGTAGAGGATTAGATAATGATAGCTACGGGTGAGCATTTGGTTTTCATTCGGTGTTCGGTCCAACCTAAAAAGACTGAAAATATTTTGGTCCAGAATTTAAAAACCGAACCCGAACCGAACTAATTCGGTCCAAAATTTTAAAATCCGAACTGAACCGAATTCATCTAAAACCAAACCAAACCGAACCGAATTATATGTGTAGTTACTTAGTCTACAAAATAAAAAAAAAGATTACTTAACTAAAAGTCCAAAAATTGAAATGAAAAACGGAACCAAACCAATGGACCGAAATCGTTCGGTTCGGTTTGGTTTTTTGATTCAGTTTGGTTTTGCTCACCTGATGATAGCTATATAGTCATGCAATTTCATAAGATTTCTTCTTGTGGCATAAACTAGTTGACCAGAATTCAGAATAAAATGCTCAACAGCAAATACATTAATTAGTAGATACATGCTTAGTACCTGCTTCAAGCTCAGGCAAAGCAGTGGTGGGCCATATATTCGGTCGACAGTATGATGGGTACCTTTATAACATTGTAAAGATATAATGATTAACGCATAAGGAGATACAAGTACAACCACCCATAGTATAAGGACAGGAATCAAGATTACTCTTCTACTTCTCCACAACAAAAAACATTTAAAGTATGAACAGAGACCGGGTGAATCACAAATCAACTCAACAGAGAAACAAGGTCGCAACCATAGAACCATAATATCAAGGAGGAAACCTGTTATGAAGCAAATAACATAAAGCGTAAGGTCTCTAAGGCTTTCAATTGTAATACATAAAGTATTTGCCTAATAGAAGTATGACTAAGTCCAAAAGTAGCTAGGGACTGTTTCCTTGACAAACTTAGAAAACTGTACTCGTAAAGTAAATGAGTATAAACCCCCCAACCCTAAACTGTCGAAGAGAAGCCATATGCAGTTACCTATTTGGATGATTAACGCTACAATGGACGCCTAAAATTAGCGTTATCCAATTGCTCCAACCTCCTGATATCTAATTCTTTAACCTTATTCAATCTTCCACTCTCCGTCAACCCATTAAAACAATGAAACCTTGTTGGATTCTCTATATTTGAAGTTTAATGTCCTTTGGAAATAATATAGTCATTTAATCCAACATGTAACTTGATGATTCTGCCAATATTCTCCTCAAAACATACTTTGGACCTGTAGTGTGTCAAAATACAATATTCTAAAAAAATCAAACTACTAATTTGACAGAACCCGATCTTATTGGTATACATTTTTCCAATGTTTTAAGGTTCTCTTAGGGTGAAGTCAACCGAATGTTTTCAGATATTGCAGTGTGAAATATTCCAATAGTACCACATACATGATAGCTCTCAAGGACAGGATAGGCAATTTATTATTGCAAGCACAAGGCCTGAGTGCTACCAGAGAACTAATCTGATCTTTGAACAGAAATCAACATATTAATTTGTTCAAGGGACAATTTCTCATCGATTCACATAGTCGATAAGTTAAAAAATTCCTGTACTCTTTAACATTCTTTCCAAACACAAACACTCTTAACACCCCAACACTTTTTTGTTGTTGTAAGCTCCTTTTATATTCATGCACCAATTAGATAATTTACAAGTTGACAAACTAGGTCCCAGTCGAGCTTACAAAGCTCAGCAGCACCTAAGAATATTAGAGTTGGAATCAGCTTTTCACTGTGTTAAGTTTCATAACTATCTTATTAGAAGTCCGCATATCATTAATTCTATGATCCACAAATCCAGACATACAACAGCAAAATTGAAGGACACAAACTAATTGATTGCAAATGTCCTTACAAAATAATACTAGCAGTGGACATACATAAACATTTATTAGTAGTAACAATGTTCACATTCTCATACTTAAAACCCGTAATGATAACTAAGAATGAGAATTCCAAATAAAATGAATATTTATCCCAGGAAACTATACCGTTTTATGAGGCACATATCACTTGTAGGTATGTCTAAAATCGGATTGGCATAAAACGAGCCTTTGAATGTATCTGCAGAGAGCAATAACAAGTCAGCAAGGATCTCCACATAGAAACCCAAGTTGAAGCATGAAGACTCCCTCAAAAAGGCGCACCAGGTATCCAAATTAACCTTGCAACTTATCTAGATGCAAATTTTTTTGATAGAAATAGTAAACACTTCCCTCTTTAGTTCAACATTAGTATATTATGTTGGCCTCTCTCTTATAGTCGTACCGTCTCACAAAACAATTAATGTGTTCTTTTGAACATACTGACTTCGAAAAACTTTAGCAGTCACTGAGGAAAACTTGCTACCAAGATCTAGGAGAAACGAAATCAACTGCTTCACCAATAATCATGAGAATTATGTGATTTCATATTAAAATATCAAAGAATGTGAGTTCATGGGAATAACCTTACCAAGTTTGCCAGATTCAAGCTTCTCTTTACCATGGCTCCATCCAAAGTTATAGCTACACATATTGACCGCAAATTGGTTATTAATTTTCTTCTATGTGCTTTGAAAACCAACTTGAGTTGTAGAAAAAATCTGGCAGTGTTGTTACAGGAGAAAGATAAGTTATGCAGTACCAATATACATAATCTTATAAAAATGTAATCACCCAGTCGCTGACTCTTTCATAAGAGAATGATGCTCAAGATGTAGTGACTATTTTTTAACATGACTAAATAGACCTTCTAGGTATCCACTACCAGCAAGCTTAACAATCTGATAATGCATGACACCACTTCAACAGTTTTTACCTGCTCTCAGGGTCTTCAAGCATTTTCTTCACATCTCCAGGAAGGTTTGCAAGTCTGATAGAGTAGAATCAAGGAGTTCAGTCCTCTTCTTCCAAGCATTCCATCATAAAGATACAACAGGTGAAACAACCATGCATGCCTGGGTGAAAGATATAGAAGGTTGTGACGTAGTAAAGAATATCCAGGTACCTGAAGAAGGGAAAGAAAAGATCATACAGCATAAGAAATCTAACAAAATGAGAAATCCAAATAGGATATCGACAAAAACTCAAATCAAACAGACATCCCAACAGCACTTTGTGGGAGAGGGTCATATAAGTTAATTTGGTGGAAGGAAAAACACGGGAAAAAAGCTTCCAAGCTTATCTAAGAGGCATTGTCGCATGCTTATTATTGCAATTACTTTCTATTAGGCTGCTCTTCTGGTGCTAACTGACCATCAGTAATTTGTCCTTTAAGGACAAAAGAATGTTCTACAACTAAAAAAACCTAAGAACCGGGACACTGAACTGAGCTAAATTGTCAATGTTGGCCTTTCTATGAAGTTTATGACTTCTTTACTAGCAGTATCTAGATGAAAGCTTTATATATGACAAAGTGCTTATAAAGTCATCTTACAGCACACCACTCCCCAAATTGCTATAAGAAATGTTTGCTCTTCGCCTAATTTTAAATCCAATACTCTGGAATTTTTTTTAAAGTTCCATCAAAGTTACAAAGTACTTATAAAGTCATCTTACAGCACATCACTCCCCAAATTGCTATAAGAAATGCTTGCTCTTCACCTAACTTTAAATCGGATACTCTGGAAAAAATTTTGAGTTCCATCAAAGTTACAAAACCTTGAAATGACTTCATATTATAGCACATCACTCCCTGAATATTGTTTGGTTACATCAAGTAAGCCATTCCAACCATACTATATTTACACCATACGTTACGCACATTAATAACTAAAGTTGAAATTCAAACTACAACCAGAATGACTGCCAAAAGGAACGGTTCCCAGAACACAACCAAAGGAAAGGCTAGAAGAAAGGAGGAAGATGAGGTAGGGTAAGGAAAACAATTTCAGAGATTGAGATATCAATTTGTTTTCCATCGAAAGCAAAGAAGGTACAGGGGATCCTTCCTTCTGTCTTTGCCTGCCCTTTTCACATAAGGAATTCCGCCATGTGTTTGCCAAAAGGCTCTTTAAACAATAAAACAGGCACTACGTGGATTCCATAACAAACCTAAAGAAGGTCGATCATATATCTTTTCCCAGGGGAATGGAAACAAGCACCTCAAAAGAAAGAAAGATGTATCTTGAAATAATGCTTTTTAACCAATAACAAGAAACGGGAAACAAAAGGGAAGGAGATCAATGCTTACATCTGAAACCGAGATGATTCCGAGTCCATTGGGTCCGTATCCTTCTTCAATCTTCGCCGAAAGATCCCTACTCTTATCCTAAAACCACCAAAACCAATCAAGAACCCACTGAAGGCAATCAGGCATGACATCGAAACAACTTCAAAGAATCGAAATCCAAGAAGCCCATTACATAACTATAAGTCGAATCAAACCCACCTTGAGCTCCGGATACGGGATGGTGACGATCCTAACGGTCGGAGCCGCGTCTGAGGATTCGAAAGACAAGCTCCCACACGAGACCTTCAATCGCCGTGGGGAGGAGGGAAGTGGGAGATAGTGGCGATAATGAACTCTGCTAGGCGATTGAGCCATCTCTCCCGATCTCGATCTCGATCTCGATCTCGATCTCGATCTCGCTTGAATGGATTTAGAATGCAGAGTAGCAACTGGAAGAGAGAACGGAGTAGAGTTTTAGTTCGGCGGTTCTTTGGTTGCGTCAAAGAAGAGGATCTGACGTGGCGTTTGGAGCGTAACATTTACACCCGTCCACTCCAATTGGGCGGCTATAGTTTCAAAGGCCCCATCAAGACACCCAACCAAGTCCCGCCACGTGGAAGGCGCCAAAAGTTATTCGCCGAGGGGGTTGTATACTTGTACGCACATCGATTCCCCTTCCATACTTAGCCGCCAAAGAATGCAGGCGTTACGATGTACCGGCGGAACACCTTAAGGGAGAAAAAACATCCATTATGCCAGTTATATATGCTCTGTTCGCAGCCTTGTTCAGCCCATCTACTCCTGATAGCATTGATTCCTTGGAAATTTAGGGCATCTAATGCACCCAAAAAGAAGAAAGAAAAAAGAATCAATGGCAGCAAAATCTTTACACACTGTTGTCAGAGGTCTAAAGAAGAGCCCATGAGGACAAGTTTTGGATCAGGGATCATACAAT
The DNA here is from genome assembly GCA_963920575.1 of Narthecium ossifragum. Lineage (NCBI taxonomy): Eukaryota > Viridiplantae > Streptophyta > Magnoliopsida > Dioscoreales > Nartheciaceae > Narthecium > Narthecium ossifragum. The sequence continues at coordinate 707,837 of OY986970.1, read as the reverse complement.
GCTGAATCAAGAGGATGCATGTGAACTCTTCCCAGTGTGGCAGAAACGGATTGATAGGGGATGTGAAAAGCTGCACAATGTTCTGATCACCAAATAAAATCCTAGTGCATCGTTGCTGCATCTTCTTAGCAAACCAAAAGCAAGTTGTGATTTGCTCCTGCCTGCTATTTCCGCCACTTGCAGAATATCGAACAAGCCTGATGTACAAGCTGCTGATTGGGGATTTCAGTTCAACTGTAAGTTGCTGCAACAGGGTGCTGTTTGGCCTCCGCCTTAGCAACTCAAGCCGCTCCTTCGATAAATGACCTACAAAAGATTAAACCTGAGAAGGATCAATAAGGAGTTATAGAGATATATTAAACAGCTGACAGAAAAAGCTCTTGGAAATGTACAAATCAACCACTTGTGGGGGAAAAAGATGGGGCTACAATCTGCACCGTTCAAATTTTCGAGGATCAAGCCTGAAGAACGGGCCAACTGATGCCATTGATCAAACAATGTAAAGAGTCTTTGTGCCCTTTGAAGTACTCTTCTAAAATGCTGTGAAGGATTCCTCTTACTATTAGAGCTAATACACTCTTTAATCGATAGGAATCACAAATTACTTTTCCGTGAAAAGAGGTTAGCAGTTAATCTTGATTGAAGCATGACATTACTGAATCAAAACAAAACCACAGATCAACAATTCTTTGTTCAGGAAAATGCTGGACTTATGATGGAAGTAACAGTTACTGAGAATCTCAAAGCAACAAATTTCTTCTAAAAAGAATCACCTAGAGGTCCGATCGAGGACTTGGCTAAGCTCTTAAGAATAAATGTCGCAGAAGTGTAGGCAATGAAATGGAAAGTTGGGATAGATAATGCTCAGCAGCGTACATATTGAAGAAAATTCATACATCAACTGGTAGTAAGACAAAATCAGGGTTTTTGTCAGAAGTCATCCTGTGATGAGCAACCCCAAAAATCGTTTCTATGACATGGAGGTTGCAGCACTGTAATTTAGCACGAGTCATTGTCTTTTTTTTTCCTTGAGAAGATACAAGCCATCGTCAATTAATTGGGTAAAATTAGCCTCTCAACTAAAATGATCAGATAAAAGATGAACCACTGTCATTATGTTTGATCTTTAAAAATAAAAATAAAAAACCAAAATGTCTTTCATATGGCGGAAACCATGAATTAATTGATTTTCAAACCCAAGTTCACCTCCAGAAGCAGCAAGACTAGTTAGAAATACTAAAAGACTTCAAAGCTAGTGCTACATAAGATGGAAATCATAAGCAGTAAGAGAGCAATAATATACCCCAGTTCATGAAGAAATGGAATAGAATTTTACTTGATTGGGAACATTGGCAATAAAGAGGGCCGAATTACTCGATGTGTATCGAATTGATAACTCACCAGTGCTTGCTGAACAGGACTCCAATCTCCTCTGAAGAATTGGTCACAAAAGGCGAAACAACTTAGTGTTCCTCAACTGAATCATGCGAGATTTCTCTAGCGATTGTGCATGTAACTGTTAATGGAGCTATTGCCTCCTCAAACTCATGCTCTTCTTCTTCTGGCTTATAGCATAACGTCTAGCCATAGCCCTATTGTAAAACCTCCTCATATGCTCAGAAAGCCGATGGATGGCATGTAGATTCCCAATTGCCGAAAGCCGCATCATCAAAGCATCAAACTTCTGGTATGGCAGTTTCATTCCACGGTCTATCACCTCTTCCAAAAGACAGCAAGCATCTTCCACTCTATCACAACCAAACAACCCATCGATCATCGTGCCATAAGTATCTACAACCCTCTCACATCCTCTATTATCCATCTCTTGCCATATGCTGACTGCTCTATCTGCCTCCCCCATCTTGAAAAACATCATTATCAGCATAGTGTAAGTATGAACGCTTGGCTCACAGCCAACTTCCACCATTTTATCACAAAGCTGCATAGCTTCTTCAGACCTATTCAAGTTGCAAAGCACCTTGAGAAAGCAATTATAGGTGAGGATATCAGGAGGATAACCTTTCTGACCCATGTCTTCCAGAATCTTATAGCCTTCCTCTACCTTTCCAGCCAAACACATCCCTTCAATCAATTCCTTGTAGGTCGAAACATCCGGAAGACAGCCAGTGCTTCTCATATCATCCAGAAGTCTAAAACACTCGTCCATCTGATCAGTTTTGGCAAGCGCAGCGATCATTAGACTATAAGTCCTAGCAGTAGGTGAAGATACTGTCGAACCTTTTGTTCTCATGAACTCAAAGAGCTCCCTTGCTTCTGTAACCATCCCAGCACTGCAAAATGCATCAATTGCAGCATTGTAAGTAAAGTTCTCAGGAGAGTGGCCCATTTCAATCATCTCTTCCAGCACTTTCATTGCTTTCTTCGGGTCTCTAACTCTGCACCACCCGAAAAACAGGATATTATAGGTATTTGCATCTGGCTTGACCTTAGTCTTAACTCGAAGAAACAAGGTTTCAGCTTCCCTGACCAAACAACACTTGCAAAGCGAATCCAGCATCAGATTGAATGCGTCTATCTCCAGCTCCGTTTTCATCTTTATCTTCTTCTTCTTTGCAAATTTCCTCAAATGGGTCAGATGTTTTTCTGTGTAAGATCTCAAGATCGTTAGCAAAGCCACGACAGGCAACGACTTGCTCTCCCTTCTTTTCAAGTAATCCAATACATCGCAAAGAACACCAAACTGCTTCATCTTATACTTAGTACTCGACAGTATATCCATCATGTCATTGTACGTCTGCCGCTCATGTATGTATCCTTCTTGATGTCCAGCCCAGGTGAAGAACCTGAATGCCAACTTTTCCTCGTATCGAAGCCTTCGAATCACATCGTCCACGAGTTCGGTGGTCAATTCAATGCCAAGTTGGTCGAGTGTTCGCTCCAGAGTATGATCGGTATTGGATGTAATTACGTCATACACCTTATCGGCATCAACCAAAACACTGCTCTCCGAAGACGAGACCCGAGAAAAGACCATACTGGCAGGGAAAGCAGTAGCTATGTTCTGAGGAGAGGAATGGTATGGGGAGACGCCGATGGCTGGGATTGACATCGACCAAGATGGCAACATGGGCAACTCCAAGACTTTACGAATGTTGCAGAGAGAAGCAGATGGAGATGGGAATGAGAGGAGGTGGTGGAGAGAATGGAAGGTCCTCGTGATGCCATGGAACGGAGGTGTTGGCGAACACAGGCTTCGACAAGATTTAACGGAGAGAAAGAAGAATGGATTCAAACGCATAGGTGATACTGACGAAAATTTTGATGCAAGACTCGATTAAACGCTATTCTAGTTTAGATTATACCTAAAAAACTAGGAATTCTTGGGGGTTTGAAGAGACGAAATGGTGATGGAGATCGCCGACTTCGAATGTTCGCAAGGTTAAGAATCCCAATAAGAACTAAGAAGAGGGGCCAATAGCAACGTTGCTGTGTTTCAATCCAATTAAAAACGTTTTAAAATAACGAGAGCCGGCGTTCCAACAGCCGTTTTCTTCATTAAAACTACAGCAGTATGAGACGTAAATCCCAATCGCAAGCACAACTCGCCAGCGCCTCTCATGGCCTGCGCTCGATCTCCCATGACTCTCGCTTCTCTCCGGAGCCGGTTCTCCCTTCCGCGCTTGCCCCGAAACCTATTCCCACTCTCGAGAACCTCGGTGTGCAATCGGAGGCGTTCAGTCTCGATGGCAACATGGAGCCGAAGGTTCGATTGGGATGAGGTGGTCCGCGTCTCCGACGCCTCCCGGGAAGACGACGACCCTTCCGATCTCCGGGGTTACTTCGAGAAAGTCCGGAACTGCAATCGTGGATCCGTAGGTCTTCTTAAAAAAATCTGGAGATCCTTTGAATTGTGTTTGCTTTTCTGCTCTTAATTCATTCCTTCGAATTGCTGATGATGTTAGCAGGAATCGATTTCGGACTTCATTCCATTTGTTGTTGAGGATCACGTCGTTGGATACGTTCATTTCTGGTAGGATTTTCACCATTCTTGGATCGCAAAGTTAACAGCTTTGATTCGAGAACGCCATACATAGACTCAGTTGATTTCATTGACTCAGCTTCGCAGAACATCTACGAAGGTTTCAAGATGTTTTCACTATCATGTCTGATAACTCCGGCCATCATGCTGGCGAGACTATCTCATTTCATCCTTCGCTTAGAACACCAGAAGAGAGAACCATCGCAGTTGGCAATATAATCAAACATCTAGGACAATTGATTCCAGGTATCCGCAATGAGGTACTTATTGCTATGTCGATTCGTGGTTCTGGTTGCAATCTTGTCTAGAGAACTTGAGGAAGCTAGCATTGCCAGTTGCGTTTATGCAATCATCACATCGATAAAAACAATGCTGTAGCATTTGACAGGACGAAGTTTAACTTGATACGAGTATGAACTATTATTTCTGCCTAGTATTTTGACCACCTCTTTGTTTCTCAGTTCTTGGCATGTGAAACCTCCTTATCGTTTTGGTATGTGATGCTTCTTTTACTCCTTTTCACTTATATTTCTCTGATTGTAAACAGCTATATCCAGTGGTATCATCATTTGGAAGGCCTGTATTTTTCTCTCTAGAGCGTGCAGCAGCTCCATATTTTGGCATAAAGGTTTGTTAAACTAAATGTCAAGCAATTCGTGTAACATATTTTTGTGCTCTAATCCTATATCATTAATCCAAACCAAATGACTAGAAAAGCACCATTTTTAAAAGTAGGAAAGATTTGAGGTTTAATAAAGCCTTTGTAAGACCTAGATTATATGACTACAACTCAACATGGTCCAGAATCTGAAATTACTGATTGAGCCTCTTGTTTTAATTGGCCATATTGCAAGTATCTGTTTTTCTGCGCAACTTTTGTGATTTACTTGCATGAATTTTATGATGTTTTTGTCATTTAGGTGTCTTTGGTCTTACTCCTTTCCGGTATGTCAGTCTTGCGGTGGTGCTTTTCCTATCTCTTGTGCATCTTATCATTGTCTTTCATTGTGCCTTTTGTTTGATTCCAGGCTTATGGTGTTCATATGAACGGCTATGTAGATAGGGATGGAGAATTATTACTCTGGATTGGGAAGAGAAGCCATGTGAAGCCTACCTACCCAGGGATGCTAGATCATCTTGTTGCTGGGGGTCTGGTTCGTGATTTTTAATTCTCTGTAGGCACATGACATGTCTGCAAATTGTTAGTAATGTGCATGCTAAGCTCTTCCAATACTCAATGCAGCCTTACTTTCCAATTCTAGCTCCCTTTGAATTTTGGTCAAATAAATCGTTCTCACATGAGCTTTGTTTGGACCAGAGTGAGCTTGCATAAGGTTTTGATACCATGTCTAGTTGCAGTTTGAATGCCTCTTCTTTTCTAAGGTTCTCATTCTTGTGAAAGATTTTGGCTTTTCTGATAGATGCTTCCAGCTCTTGCCTTGTCTCTTTTTTGAATTTAAAGGTTGTTGTGGAATAAGGAAGTTTCCTTATCTACTTCTAGTAAGCAACTGATCTTAGGGTCTGAGAAAGCCATATGCGGTGATAGTTTTGTGCACACACTTTGAGTTGTCAGCTGTCTGTTGGAATTAATCTACACATACAATACGTGCATGTATAATTTGGTATATTGCACTTCTAAGCTTTTTCTTTCGAACTCTGTTTCCAGCCTCATGGTATCACCTGCAAAAAGAATCTCATGAAGGAATGTGATGAAGAAGCGGGCATTCCTGCATCACTTTCCGATGGGTATGGTATTCTTTCTTATGCTAATTTTGACACATTTCTTGCAGGTATTCTTCTCTGTATGCTCTCAAATAACCAAATTCAGCTTAGAAGATATTGGAGTTTGGCTTTCAAGCAGATCATATCAATAGCTATACATTGATGGATTTGCAATATAAAGAGTGACAAATTTATCAATAAAAGCTAGAAAAAGCTGAAATGTGGCTTAATGAGCTCAAAGCTTACTAGTCTCTTACTTGCGCTACTTTACCAACTCAGATATGTGATATTTGCAGTGCCATTTCGGTTGGAGCAGTTTCTTATCTGGATATCGACGGTTTTAGGTACAAAAGGGATGTTCTTTTTTGCTATGACCTAAAACTTCCCATAGAATTTATTCCGAAAAATGAAGGTAAGTCTAGTCCAAACTTTACCATCTTTTCCTGTTATCTTAACGACTAAAAGTTTAGGAGTTGCTGAGTAATCCTTTATTTATAATCTTGATCCCTACATGCTGAATTTCAATGCCTTTCCTCCCTGCTTTAGTTTTCTGAGTGGCTAGCCTTCATTTTATTAACTAGTCACATGTTAGTTAGGTGTCAAATGACTTGTGGCTTCATGGTTTGGCAGATGGAGAGGTGGATAGCTTCAAACTGATTCCGGTAACACAGGTTGCAGAAATCATTCAGAAGACAGATTTCTTCAAGCCTAATTGTGCTCTTGTCATTATTGATTTTCTCTTTCGACATGGGTACTTATCTGAATCTTGAGCACTAAATATGTGACAGTTGAAAGTTGTTTTCTTGAACATATCATACATTGCTCAAATAAATGACTTATGAAGATAGTAACAATACTGGTTATATTTGGTCTTTATATGAGTAGCAAAATTGAGTTGGAGTCATGCAGATTGATTAGCTGTGAAACCCCTTTGTTTCAGGTATATAGGTCCTGATAGTTGTGGTTATTTAGACCTTTTGCGGAGCTTGAGGAGTGGTGATTGCTCCTGAACATACTAGTACAGCAAGGTGAATTGGTCATATCTGATTTCATAATTTTTTTGTTATTCTCCCTCCTTTGTGCATGCCTGTGCAGGCGTCTGTGTGTGCTTATATCTGTTTCCATTATCAGCAGAGCAAGGTCACGATTCTCCCTTTAGTGATCAAGGGCAGGTACGGAGTGTATATGACAAGGTATTATTGTTTCATATCAGATTTCAAGAATAGTTTTGATCCAAAAGCTCTGCAGCAGAACCACAATGCAGCACCTCAGATGATAACTGCTGGTTTGCTGCTCCACTTTCACATGGGCTTTTGGGACCACTCATGAGTATATACTGGCTAAGACATACCTGCTCAGCTGGCGTCTTCCTTCTCCAGCAGCACCGATGAGATAGCGAATGCCATCCTGAAACAATCAATAGCCTCTTTGTGATGGAGAGTCGTGCGGTCTACATTACTCCATAGATCCTCTTCGCCGGCCCGATACCATCACCGGCCGCCGCCGCCACCGGCGAGGACAGCGTGGTCGAGATCATTAAGCCAACGAATGGAGGCATACTGCACGCACAGCACAGAGGAGGATACGTGGAGGCTTGGAGTCATGTAGTACGCCCGACTCTTCATCAATAGGAGACCCCTCTCTCTCTCTCTCTAACACCTATCCTTGCAACGACGACCATCATCACCTATGAAATTAAGGTGAATGTTGTGAAGGTGCATCCGGTGGAGGTGCATGCATTTGGATGGTGACACTGACACCCATTCGAACTAGGAAATTAAACACTTATCAGAAGCGGACAGCCGGACAATGAGTGACGCTACTTGCTAGCAGCCAGAACTCTTTGCGAGACTTTTAACTCGTTTTTTTATCTCATGGCTAAACGAAGAAGATCTCAGGGAGGTGGTATTTGGTCTGCGATGCGGCCATTTTATTATTACGTTATTTCAATCTTGGGTTATCTGCTGACGTAGCAAAAGTACAGCACCAAATAAATGTTTAACGGAGAGTGAAATCTGCTACTATACTGGCTAATTAAATTTGGTGATCCATTTGAAAATTTTCGGAAACACTTAATAAGAGTTTAGCAGCTAAGAAAAATGCCTCTCTGAGGGGATGTCACCGGCCACAGGTCTAAAGAATGAAGAACTCCGCCCGGATAGGAAGGAGGTATCACCAGAATCTCCAAGGATCTTTGTATGGGGGAACGTAGTTGCTCGTAGGAGGAAGCAGACGAAAAGAAGCCACCGTCTTCTCGAGAAATGGTCCCACCTGCAACACATGCAATTGGTAGTATGCTTATTATGTACTGGAAATTATCAACCCATGCAAACATTTTGGAAAAATAATATACCAAGCCAGCCAGTCAGGTGAAAACATTCAAGATCTAGCACTCAACTCTCCAAGGTTGTCAATCAAATCTATGGATATGAACATCTATGAGCATAGCATAGCTTTCAATGCAATGGATTTAAGAAATTTCAGTTCAGGATGAAAGTAGACTTCTGCTTAAAAGTTGAAATGAAGTCATGGAAGGAGGAAAAAGTGAGAAGAAATCTAGGATGCATGGAGCCTTATTTAGTTGACCAGAATAAGTTAGCTGCAGTAGATAAAAGACATCGGACAATTCATAACATAGGTAGTAGCTGCAAAAAATGGCTGCACAGAATGGATGGTGGATTCAACATTTTGGGTGTATATAGTCAAGGGAACACGAATAGATAGGTTTCCAGATGTTCCAGAGTCAGGCTTTATCATGATGCCCCAGCATTATATCTATAAGAATGCAAGAATTATGCCTACTTAATAGAAAAAAGAAAGAAAAAAAAAACTGCAGCTAATAAGTAAAAACAAACCAAAGGGATGTTGAGAAAATAAGAGAACTTACATTCTCCCATTGCCTGCTAAGAGTAGAAGCATTCAACGAATACAAATACCCTGAGAAGAATAACAAGATTTAACATTCGCCTCATAGGAACAACAATATCTTATCTTCAGTATATTAATGTCAAACATAGCAAAGAAATCTGCACATTTGGTTCTATAGTTCTTTTCTGTTGAAGTTCAATGCTAGTAGTGAAAAACCCTATAGTAGATAAATGTCACAGGTAGTATCTTACTAGGGAGCAAATAGAACATTTTTCAAGGTTCACAATTGGACAGTAAGATAAGCCATCATAATCAAACTCAGCAGCATGGAAATAATAAATACCATCTCGCTCAGCTGTTGTGGCCAAGTTGTGCCGGTAAAGGTTTGATTCTTGCGCCTGAGAAATAAGAAAAAAATTGAAGACCACCAGATTTCTTTATATGCTCATGCATAAACTGAAAATCAAATATAATAATTGATGTGCAATCAAATGCATGGAACTTCATTTTGTTCATTCACCATATGATAAAACTTCTAGACAAACTTTAGAAACTTCTATGTAACATTTGTTACTAGCTGAAAGTTCAAAAACATACAGATTTTGTAGGAGACTTTCGGACAAGATACTCATAATACCAGTAAGGCTCGCCGTCAACCTGAGGAACAAAAAGAACAATGTTCACTACCCACAGTAACTAGAGAATGGACAGAACTTGGGAAATTGCATCTCACATTTATATTCAAATTCCATACGAAGAAAATGCATTACCATCTCAGAATATGTATCAAGAACAGAACTCTCAATCATCCGCTGGCTTGTTGTTGCAGGCTGCAAAAGAATGGCTTGATGAAAGAAGCAACTTAATATGAAAGCCCTCATATACAGCATATGCAGAAGAGTAGTTCAATCTACAAAGGTTTATCTCGTACTTCAGTATGTAAAAGTAACAGAGCTTTAACAAATAAGCTCCACAGATGGAAATATATGCAAGCATGTGTTGCTATAAACTTCCAAGATATGTGCATGAAAATATTTGAATCAGTTTCAAGTACCAGGTTGGTGTCCTCTCGTGCTTTGTCTGGATAGAAGTAGATCGAATATGTGGTGTTCAAATATCCATAAAATAGCTGAAATTTTTAGCCATAAAAAGTTCAAGATGATATAGTGTTCATGTGCTTCATGCATCTCCATGAAGGTCTAGGCTTACTGTTTGTTTTCATATCATGCATCCACAAGCAAAGTCTGAAAAAACTCTATCTAGCAAATTGTAAGCAAAGGCACTGAAGAACATGGTTGCATGCATTACCTATGAAAAACGATCAGATGTGGCTGGCAAGGAAAGTGAAGAAGATTCTAAGAGTAACAAAGGCCAAAAGATAAGCCAAAGAATTGCCGAAACTTTCTTTGTTCTTACTAGATGTTACCTTTGCAAAAGTACAAAAAAATGTTTTGTTCAGTCAAACAAGTCATAATATGTCAAAAGGGATAGCTTCCTTTTCTCCCGAAAGATTTTGATTCAAAATGACTCTAAGAAAGATAATATTTGAGAAGAGCTAAGACTTTCTTTTCTGCTTGACAGAACTTGCTGCTGGCAGAAGCAGGCAATCAGAATGGAGAATGTGGGAGAAGTAAAATGCTAGAAAAATGCCCCACAATATTACCAAATGGAGAAGGTTCAGGATCAAGACATGTCTCTTTCGCAACATTGAATAACACGCTAACACTCTTCTCCAAAAAAAACAAGCACGCTAACAGGTATCAAGAGTTTGCAAAGCACCAAGTTTGGATGCCTATACCTATAGCTAATGATGCAAAAAGCAAACCTAGTTTATGGAGAAATACAGACCAAAGCAGATTTGTCAGATAAGACCGAATCCGCAACTTCTTTTGCATTCCATGTATTCTTGTCTTTCGAGGTTAAGAAACGTGAATTTGGAGGTCCAATCTGCATCAAGAAGATCAGGAGTCATACAGCTAGAACTGGAATGTTGATAAGCACTTAATTGACGAATAGTCAAGTGATGCAGAACAAGAGACCGTGCATCTCATCCACAAATCATGCAAAAAGCAAATATGGCAAATTAGGTTTGCACCCTTCATGTTTCTTGTTTTTGCGTATGAACACTGAAGAAGACTGAAGAGATTTTTCTAATGTGGTAGGGTAGTTACTGTAAGGTTACCGAAACAGAGATCACGAGGTTATTGATCATGTCTACTCGCTCGGATACAATGCGCTGTCTGGCATCAGCTGCATAACATGCAGTTGTTCAGTTGCTGCTTTCCGCTGATCAAAGAATAATAAAGACAAATACGCAGCTTACAAAGAAAACAAGTTATCTCCTTAGTCAAACAGTCACAGAACGCTGATAACCAGCTTTAGAAACTAAACTAACTGAATCGGAATAATTGACTTACGAGATAATGGTGCGGCAGATGAATATCGTTCTGGTTTTCTTGATTCGACCCTTGAAATAAATGCAAAGTCAGACTATCAGACTCTGAAATAAGTGTTTTTTCCCCCTTCGACAAACATGACCCGACATAGTAAGAAAATTGAATCCTGAACCAACAGTTCTATTAAGTGTTCGAGGAAAAAAAAAATCCATTGGCCTTCATCTCTGTCAAGCTTAAAACTTGGAACAATATTGAACAAATAAGCACGTAGTTAGGACATTCAAAGATACAATTAAACTGAAATGTAGGAAATACCACTTAGATCAAGGGTTCACCACTTGAAAGTAAATTTCTTGGCAGGCAATTCCACAGGGTATTGGAAAGAGTAAGCATTAATTTCATCCACAAGCAATCCCATCTTCGCATCTTCATTCGTCTCAACCTTAGCGTGCAAATCTACATCAAATTGGAAAACCAAAAAAACAACGGCAAGCACATGAAATCACGGATAAGGTCTTGAGACAAAATAAACCCACCAATGTTAACTAGAAACTTGGCCTATATAGCGTTTTGAGCAAAAGCTACCAAAAAGAAAGAATTTTGGGAAGCGTGATTGAGATCAACATTACCATGAGATGGAAAGAGAAGAGCCACCGAAGAGAAGAGGCCGGATAACACCAAATACCTTCTCGGAAACACATTCCCCGAGATGGGCATCGAAGAACAAGAGGCAAAGAGGCGGTTTCCCTTCAAAATCCTGCACCTTTTCCTCCGACCTCCATAGCACTGGCTGAGGTCAAAACCTCTGCAAGGATAAACCCAAAAACCCTTAATTTTGTCGCAGAGAAAGGAAGATATGGGGGCTTGAACAAAGATAGTTTGGGCCTTTACCCAAGCTTAGAGGTACTTGAAAGATGAGTTGAAGGGAAGAAGGTAGGAGGAGAAGAGAAGAGAGCCGTGGCCATTTGAGAATACGGATAGCTATTCCCGGCCGGAGTAACGGGTGGTGGAATTAGCGGGAGAGAGCTGTTCCCATGTGCGTCTGCCACACCATAGCTAGATAGAATTCTTATATAAGCGCATAACTTATTTATATAAGGGGCGGCCGGGGGGGGGGTGCATTTTGGGAACTGGAATCCGGTCCAAGCTCCGCGCCGGGTCAACCGGGTCGGTTCGAGTCCATCGCGTCGCCTCTCGCTCCATCTCCCAAACAAAGCTCGCTCTTTTTTCTCATCTAATTAATTTAGTCGATTTAAGAGGCACTTTTGATGAATTTTCTGGGTAATAATTGGAGATATGGGAGGCAATGTTTTTCTTCCAAAATCGTCATTAAAATCTTGAAATTTGGTGATTTTGATGTGTTCATCGATCGAGGGGATTTTTTTCTGGTGTAAATGAGGATTAGGGTACTTATTTTAGAGTGAGGATAGGGAAAGGAAGGTGGAGTTTGATTGATCGGGATGGGATTGGATTACTACAACGTGTTGAAGGTGAGCAAGGACGCGAGCGATGAGGATCTCAAGAAGGCGTATAGGAAGCTGGCGATGAAGTGGCATCCAGATAAGAACCCTGCCAACAAGAAGGAAGCTGAGGCCAAGTTTAAACAGATCTCCGAAGCCTATGAGGCAAGCCTTCCGGCTCATTGTTCCTCCTCCTTTTTGTTAATTTTTCTAGATAAACAACGATTATTCACAATGGTATATGGATTCTTCTTTGCATGAACAACATTAAATCACTATCAAGTTATAGAGAAAGGAAGGAGATTTATTTGTTTACTGCTCAAAAGGTTAGATTTTGCTGTGCTTCAGACAATGCATTGTTCTTGAGGCAATGATATTGGTATATTAGTTCCTGGATTCCCATGTGCTTTACTTTCTTATTTGCCAAAGAGAGTAAAACAATAGCTTGATTGCTATTGTGATATGCTACACAAAATTTGGATTTTCAAAAGATTGCAAGGGTTAGTTTGGAAAATTGGATTCTTGGTGTTCGAAAAAGAAAGTGAATTAAATAACTTGTCCATCAAGGACTGCTGTTGCATTTGATATCATAGCTGAGTATGTTTGTTTACAGTGTGCAATTAATAAACTGAATTGATTCAGGTCTTAAGCGATGCTCAGAAGAGGTCAGTTTATGATCAGTATGGCGAAGAGGGATTGAAGGGCGTGCCCCCATCAGGCTCGGCGAGTGGGGGAGATAGCTGCGTTGATTCTTTCTTTAATCCTAGAAATGCAGAGGATATATTCGCCGAATTCTTCGGTAGCGGTCCATTTGGGTTCGGGTTTGGATCCTCCACGGGACGTGCCAAATCCATGAGGTATCAAGGCGACAGTGGCCTGTTTGGTGGGTTCACAGGGCCTGAGAATTTGTTCCGATCGTATAGTGAAGGCGTCAATCCTGGTGCAGGAGGCCAACTGAGAAAGCCGGCTTCTGTAGAGACCAAGCTGGCATGCAGCCTGGAAGAGCTCTATACGGGTTCTACAAGGAAGATGAAAATCTCTAGAAATGTCTGTGATGTTCACGGGTATGATCCTTAGCACTTGAACCGAGCTTTTCAGTTTCATCATGACTTAAATTTGTTGGTACTCTTTGGTCTGAATCAATAATGCCTAGATCTTCTTGGATAGATATTACTTGAGAGCTACATTATAGAAATAGTTCATGTCATTCCTCTAGGCCTCTCTGACCTTCCAAACATGAGAACATCTATCTTTCTACACACTCCTTTCAGTAATATCAAAGATTCTTACATCAATTAACTTACGCAGATAACAATACCTAGCATCTTACTAGACAAACATTTCTAGTTCTTGAATCTTGAGTATAGTTCAAGATCAGGGATTATTTCTAGGTAGCCTATTGCAGTGAAAATGATGATGCTGCACACCATGTCTGCTGACTGCCTATTGTTTCGTTCTATTTTGATATCCTGGTATTGTGCTATTAGCACCTATAGATGTGAATCATTCGCATTTGAGCATAAGTTTCTTGTACATTTCAATTAGAACGAACGCGAACATGTGTGGCACGGAGTAAAATACTTGTTTTGGGTCAAGTAATTTAATTCCACTTCTCTACATCTAGTGATGACTATTTGTTGTTGGTGGTGTTGTTGTTATCAATGCTGTATAGGAGGATGATACCCGAGTCAGAGATATTAAGTATAGATGTGAAGCCTGGGTGGAAGAAGGGCACCAAGATCACATTCCCAGATAAGGGGAACCAGCAAGCACACCAACTTCCTGCAGACCTGGTCTTCGTCATCGACGAGAAGACCCACGACGTCTACAAGAGGGATGGCAATGATCTGGTGGTCAACCCGAAGATAACACTGGCTGAAGCACTCACAGGGGCCACTGTGAACCTGGTGACACTCGACGGGCGTGACCTGACGATCCCAGTTACAGACATCATAACTCCTGGATTCGAGCTTGTGATTGCAAAGGAGGGAATGCCAATCATCAAGGAGCATGGGAGGAAAGGTAATCTCATGATCAAGTTTGATGTTAAGTTTCCTTCCAGATTAACTCCAGAGCAACAGGCTACTCTCAAACGACTATTGGCAGACTGATCTGGGCTGCAAACCGGTGACCTTGTGTGTTTCTAATCCAATTTGCAACTCATCTAATCCTCAGTATTCTTTTTTCTTTCCTCCCCTGACTTGATATCTTCATCATTGTAAGCTTTCATTCCAGAGAATGTTACGGTATTACATATTAACCCCTGTAATTCTGACAATATAAAAAATACCCATGCTTCTTTGATTATAGCACGAAAATGCTATAGTCACGATTTCAGGAGTTAATGTGTAATATCGTAAGATTTGTAGGGTATATATGCAATTAATCCTTCTTTTTGTATATATATGTTCACCTGAGTTCATTTTCGAAGTAAAAATGAATTTATATGATAGCTCAGAATAGGATAATATTTTTGTGAATCTCGTCTGGTGTTCCTTGTAATGTAAAATTTGAGTTTTAAGTTTTTGCGATAACTAGTGATTTAGGGCCCGTTTGATATGGATTTAGAAAAATTAGGGTTAAAGAGAAATAGGATTAAAAAAAATGAGGTTAAAGGAGAATAGGATTAGAAAAAATGGGGTTAAAAAATGGGGATAGGAAAAAGTAAAGTGATGGTGGTAGATAAAATGAGGATAAAATAGTGATTATTATTTTTTGTGTTTAGGGTAGGAATGGGGATAAAGGGGTTTATCCCCCTTAACCCTGGCATGGGACTATCATACATGAAACAAGGGATTTTTGCATTCTGATATCATATATTTTTTCAGGAATATACTTTTGTACCACCAGATTTGGGATTTTCAATTTGATACCACCAAATTATAAATCAAGTGAAATTTAATTCCGACTCTCGACTCCGTTACTATTATTTCACAAAAAACCGCTGACGTGCGCACACGTGTACGCACGTGAGCGGTTTTACACCCGCTTTCAGGGTTTTGCACCCGTTTCCCACCTCTCCCGTCATCTGCCTCTCTCTCATCGCCTGCAAACGCCGCCTCCGTGGCTATCGACTGCTCCCTCCAGCATCGGCTCCTTCGCCTTAGGCTGATGGTAGTCACGTGCGTGTCACGTGATCAGTTTACCGTCAGTCTACATAACGCCATTAAGGGCATTGGATCACTTTGCCTTGGTATTATAACTTAGTGGTATTAAATTGTAAATCCCAAACTTAGTGGCACCAAAGTGCATTCCTGGAAAAGTACATCGTACCGGAATGCAAAAATTACCATCAGGATCCGGGACCTGATAATTAACGGGTCGGATTTTGCTTAACCCGACCCGATCCCCGACTAGAAAAGTTGAAACCCTACTTGCCGCAGTACGTCCCGCTCTGCTATGCTAAACCTGCAGGATTTGCTATTGGGAGTTGCTGAGCTCCACAATGCTGAAGCCGTCGCGGCATCTGAAACGGCCATGGATGGTTTTTGTCCCTCTAAATGCCCTACTTACAGCAGTGGCTCACACACTGAAGATGACAGTGATGACGACAATAATGGTGTTAGTGATGAATCCTGTAGGAAAGATCTAGGCAAGCTTCACAGAGCAAATTCATACAAGAACGCATCATCACATGACAGTAAGCCAAATAAGCGCCCAAAGATTGTGGTGCTTGATTGAAACAGTTGATCACATGACAGTAAGCCAAATAAGCGCCCAGAGTTTGTGGTGCTTGATTGAAACAGTTGTGTTAAATGAAGGTTCAGAGAATGGATATCCCCAGTATGATTACTAGGGCAATCCCGGCCTATTCAATTATGAAATGATGCATAGAGTTGATGTTAGAGCACCATGGCAAGAACTACCTCGAGTTAGACAAGGAACAAAAAGTTGATGCAAGTCTGATTGCAGAGATGTGCTCCTATCTGAATTTTATAGTCCAAATGTCTTTCTTTCTGTTCATGTGATTAAGAGTCCATATATTGATATATGCAAAACAGGCTATAAACTAATCAGGCACAAAACAACACTGAGAAATGAAGACTAGTTAAACTTACATCAAAATGATCTTAAATCAAGACGATCTTGGTTCAAAAATGTTTTGGTGGTAAGGAATACCAGTTGTATCAAAAAATAGCCAACTTACATCATGAAACATTCAATTCGCAGCACCAAGGATAGCCCTGATGCCATATTTTACATAACCCCTTCTGGTGAAACGAGGACATTTTACATCCTTTTGTCAAGGATATTCTCAACTGATGCTAGCCCAATTCATCGAAAAGATTTCTAGGAACAATGCACAAAAAGACCACGGAAGCCATGACCGAAAGTAGAAAGTCATTCAAGATTTGATGACAAAGCAGCAAACCTCGCAGATAAGGTCTACAACATCAATACAGAGCCGCTCGAGCAACAAGATCTGCATATTTTTCAGAAACATAAGATTTCACCTTCAGTCCCTGGTCACCTGGAGATGCATACTTGACTCCAATGACCGTCGCCAAGCCTGAATAATAATAATAATAAAAAACAGAGCCAGTGAAGGTTCCTGAAGTTGACCTTACACGAAAAAACACGATTCATAGTACAGAACTAACATGCACAAGAAATGTGAGGGGATGCATGTGTTCGAGCTAACAAGTCAATAAGCATTTGAGGTGGTCATCAAGAACCTATCAAGGCTCGCTTTCTGCAGTATAATTTCTTTGCAACATTACTTTAGATATCAGGCCTCTAATATATTGGTCCATGCTCTGGCAACATGGCATAAATCACCGTATTGAACAATATTCTCATGCAAAGAGAAGAAACAGCATAAGAATAGGAACGAACTCTCTTGGTATCATATGCGGTAAGGGTAACAAGAAGATCATACTTGTCACCAGTCTCAAGCCCTTGATTAATTAGCAGCGCGTGATTAGATAGGAAAAGAGTACTTACTGTCATGTATGCGTCCATACAATAATCTCTCCCCGCACCAATCACGCAAAGGTCTATGCCTGATTCTGGTACTTCTTCTTACACCGCATTCCCATTTGGTGCCCGCACCTAAAGATGCGCACAAGGCAAACTAGTTATTATCATCACATGATAATGTCCTCAGAGATGTATATTTATCTTAAGAGCGTAGGACCTGCGAGACTTTGACGCCTTGAGTAATCTTTCTTGTTCCGTCTACGTGCAATTTCCTTTTGTCTTGTTCCTATGTTCATCTGTGAATTCTCCTGATGCTCCTGCTTACAAAGCAAAAACATACCCGAAGATCAACCACACAATTGATAGGCATGATATCATCAGAAATCAAATCATTCCATAAATGGCAATTCGTCAATCACTGATTAAACTGTACCGAGCATGATACCATGCATAAACCAACTATACAAACAACAACGGTTGGAATGAAGCTATACCAATCAACATAGTGAAACCACAATAAATAAGTGCAAGAAAAATGAGAGCCCTACACACTAGCTGGATGAATTTCTAGTTAGCAAATTGAATATGACGGGAGAAAGTAAGATGGATAAACAAGTAGATACAAGCTCAACCTGATTGTCTGCTGTTCTCATTTCAGAATTTTCTGACCTCTCATTTAGAGGGACTGTCTCCTTGATAGCATCTGAGTTATCTGTCCAACACAAAAGATGCATTTCATAAATGTTAATTATAAGAACCATCCATCATCCTTATGCATGGACATAAGTGTACTTGCAAACGGGTACTTGCAAAGGGAAGGAACTCATAGTTATTAAACCGTTCCTGGCATCCCAAAAGGTTGAGAACAGCTCATCATTTTGTTTTGCAATACATTTTTGGCACACATATTGAAGAAAGAGATCAATAAAATTGAAAAAGAAGCTAAATCATAGGTCATTCCCCTATTGACAGAAAGATAACTTTAGGATTTACTAAGTACTACGAAATTTTAAAAAAAAGTGTACGAAAGGTCATCCACCACGTAATGTAACTAAAAAAGCAAAGCACGTTCCGTCTTCCACCATCCCAAAAATATGACTCCAAATAGACAAAGCCAAAAATAAAATGAACAGATTATATGGGTTATAGTTTGAAAGACATTATCCACTTATCACTGGTGGCAGATCTCTATCCCATACAAGCACTAAATCATAAAGAGATGAAAAGGTTATCAGATTTCTTCTTAACAATCAATATTTTGTGCAGACATTAGTCTAGTTCCATAGAAATCGCCTCAACAAAACAACTAAACAAGTGATATCGCATGGCTCGCAAGAAAAGAAACCCGCCACAGTTTACGGCACAGGTATCATACCTTTATGACACACATTTTCACATGGTGCAACTCCTTGTACCATTTCTTCTACCTGAAAGAATAGATCACACCACGCCCATTAGGCAATTGTGTTTCAAACTTTTTGTGGCCTGAGATATATTTTATATAAGAAGAAGTACTTGCCTCACAGTTTGAGCTTTCATGAACCTCACATGAATTATCATCAACATTAATACCCAAACTAGTAGCCATGTCATTGGTTCTGTCCTGGTTCATATTTACAGAAGGCAAAACTTCTTGCCCAGACACCACCTGTTCAGACACTGAGGGATCCTGTTGCATATTGTCATTCTGAAATACATAATAATTATGAACATCAATTATATGATAAATGATGTTGAAAAACCTTTACGCAAATCAAAAATAAATGCACTTGCCTCCTCATCCAAGCAGGTATCAAATCTGATAGGCAAAACACAGTCGGCATCAATTCTCTTGGGGCTACAATCTGGGTCTCTTGAAGGCAAGCAAGAAGGAAGTTCTTTGAGCGGTGCTTCTGACGCAGTCTCAGTACCACTAATTAGATCCGTCTCAGAAGTTGGTGACAGCAATACACCTTCTACATCGATACTCTTTCCATCAGTGCTCACCACAGGAGAAGCAAAATCTGCTGGTGAACAACTTCTATCCCGATCGTCAACATTAACAGGCGAAACAGATGGCTTAATCATAGCACTTTGCAAGGATTCACTAGCACCCTGTGCATCATCACTGAAATCCATAGAATATAAACATGTCAGAGAATCTTTCGCTCGTATCCTCTTCTGTAATGATAACATGGCAGCAAGTGGGCTCCTTCCTAAGACACGTGAAATTTGAGACTGACTGGAACCTTCAGCCTTTTTCCTCATCACTGAATTGTTTGCCACTCTTGAGTCATCTTTCTGAGAAGTAATCATTTCAGGCAGACGTATCTTGCCTACATCAATTGACTTAACTTGAAGTTTTTCTCGTAAATAGGTCGCTTCTGCATCCCCATTCAAATCCTTGAACGAAGATAACAAATCCTCCAAAAGATTGCCAACTTTGTTTTTCTTGTCAGCTATAGAACCTGTGGAAGAAAACAAAATACTATCAGGAACATATCTAAAGATGACTGCAAGTCAACACCCCGTATCACTCCAACACTCCCCCGCACTTCCCCCCAACCATCCCCAGAGGAGCACCCAACAACCCGTAATCCTGTAATACATACATATTGGAAAAAAGAACCACAAAACCTTCTTTTTCACTAGCATCAAGGAGTCCATCAGCATCTGATTCCTTAGCCTTTAAAGTGCTGGTCTGATTAATTATTTGGGGCTGCAAAGTAGCACTGTCGGGACTAGAAATTCTGCTGTCGATGATATCCTTTTGTGATACTGTTAAACCCTCGACAGTATCAGCATGAGCTGGAAAATGATGCTTATAACTAGCCGTCTTCCTGATGACAGCAATGACAGAAGTTTTCCAAGTGAAACCCTTAGTAACAAAAGCAGATCTTGAAATATTCAGCAAATTGACTCATCAACAATTGATGCTGCTTCCATTAATTTTTAGATTCACCTATTGCAAGGATGCCAAGCTGTTTCAAATTTAATGTCACATAAGAACCATCATTTTTTTATCAGTCCTGTCGATATATACAGTTGACATATTTGTTATCATAACTAACTCATATGAGTACATGCACATGCCTGCATGCACCCTCGAAGTACTAACAAAAAACACGAAAGACTAAATTGAAGTGATGGCAATTTCTACATATCAACTAGTTTTGGTCTGTTTATTTGGTATTATACACTGTTATCTGGTAGACTATAACATGAATAGAAGCACATGCATTAAAACATTGTGGTTATGAAACCAGAAAACGCATGCCCACGTGCATTAAAAGCTTTTGGACCTTTCGAAGATGTGATTTCTTAGTCTGTGTACCAAAGCAGTTTATAGATCATATATTGTATTCTTGTTTCATACGTACTGTCATCAATGAAAATTATTCGTAGAAAGTTCATGCAAAACCCGCAGAATATTAGGTTTTTTTTTTCAAGCTAACTGGCTTCCCACCTTAGCCTGTAGCATCCTAAGTTCGAAACTGACTCAATAATAATGACTTAGAACGTCGATAATATGAATGAATTAGTTCCCACGAACAAGCATCCCTATACGGGTCTTCTTAAGTCTTCTCACTTTTGTTCATTTTTTTAGGAGTTGAACGGTATTTTTGGTCATGGTAATCCCAGAAATCAACCATCATAGCACTGAAGAAAGCAGTATTCGAGCACTCCCAAACATACCCCAAAAGCCCAGGACGACGCTTGCGTGCAGCTAAGGACTGGTTCTGCTGCATTGGATCTGGACAAACCTCACCCCTTAACTTCCTTAACTCCTTATCAACATCTATAACAAACAAAACAGAGAATAATTAAAATGACCAATATCATGGCAAAATTAACAGATATAACAAACAAATTAGCAAAGAGAAGAATGAGATGTTACTTTCAAGCTTCTCAAAGGCCAAGAAGTACTCCTCTGGATCTTCAATACGATCAATGATGGCATGAACATCAGTATTCGGCATGGGATGGCTGCAGAAGGACAATACCATAAAAGCTTCCTTTTGGAGCTAAATGACATATATAAAGGGACAAAAAATATTTTCAATGTGATGGATAGCATTCTCCCCATTAATATGAAAATACTATTTTTCCAACATGATAAATGGGTATTTAATAGTACACAGAGCTGATGCACAAATCCTTAACAACTTGAAAAGGAGAACTTGCATCCGAGTCACCAGATGAAAAAGAATCAAGGCCACAGTGGCTGACAACAACGTGTAGTTAGACCATCAAAAACTGCATTACCTTGATTCAGGCTTCAAAGAAAACTTGGCCCGCTTGCGGCCCAATGCAGGTCTTCGTCCTTGTGGACGGTTCTTACCATTGGAAGTGACATCGCTCCCTCCATGTTCTGGATATATGCTTAGAATGTCTGGATGACTCCTGTGGATCACTTTAGCCTGTTCGAGAAGCTCTGCTGATCCTTTGATCGTCTGTATTCATGTAAGAAGTAACTTGTTATTACGTAGACACATTGGTGCTGGAACTGACCATTGGACAAAAATAGGATCACTCATAGCTTCAGCCAATCATATGAATCTGATCTAAATCAATATCGCATAAAATGACGAAAATTAAGATGGCAGAGTTCTAGCTGAATTTTGACAGGAGGCTTCTAATTGATTCATTAAACCCACTAAAGAAATGTAAACGAGGGTGCCACACATTACCGTCCTCCCAAACTTTCCGCTTTAAGTCCTTGAAAATGACATTTTCCTTACAGCATATAAGTTCTCCTATCCAAACCAATTCCTCACTAACCAAAGATTTGATTTGATACCCAAAAACATTAATAAACTAGATTACCACACGACACCCCATGCAAAATTTCCTAAATCGTCGTGATATGCAAAGAATTTCACATGCCAGCCATACAACATCAAGACTCAATCACGTTAGAAGACCCCAAAACCCATATCCATGAATCATTTTCGACAAAAAGAAAATAAATTATCGAGAAGGATCCAGTTAGATGCATGCCACTAAATCGGAGATTTTAGAAGAAGAATACCATGGTTTTGAAGAATCCTCCAATGGCATCGAGGTCTTGCGTCTCAGTGGCGTTTGCATCAACACCCGGCGCGAAGCCGAGGGTCCTAGGGAGGAGAGAAAGGACCGAGGACTCGGCGAAGGGGTCCTCGAGACCGGATTTCCGCAGCTCAACAGCCATTCATGACGATTTGGTGGACTTCCGAAACCCTAGAGAAGACAGGGATGAGGGGGAGATTAAAACGAGGGGTCTCTAGATTTCAAAAATTGGAAGCTCGAGCGCAGTCCAAGAGTGCCAAATAACCAAAATGCCAGTGAACCCATCGGGTCGGATAGGCCTTGATTGTGGCGGTTCGAGTCCAAATAAAGCCCAGCCCAGCCCAGACCGGCCCGGCCCGGCCTGGTCGATGAAACCACGAGTTGGATATTTCGACCCCCTTTACGCCCTTTCTCCTTCCACTGTCCACGCTCCGTGAAGTATCACTGGAAAGGGGAGAGGTCGGAACATTGAGAGGCTGGTGGGTGGTTATATCATCTTCCCCAATTCGCCGCCGGAGCTCGTCCCTCGCGCTCCGGCCCTATTCGAGGTACCTACAACCCCTCCAAACTCGGTCCCAAACCCTAACCCTAACCTCAAGACGGAGTTGTATCTGAAATCTATACGATAAAATTTGAAGTTCCCAACTAAAATAGATTGTATCGAGATTTGCTTTTAAGACTCGACCATTGTGAGTTTCTTCTTTATCATTGATCCCTTTCTCCTTTTTTGTGTGTAATTCTGCTGATTTTAGTTCCAAAGTGATGCTTTTTTCGGGTGCACAATGGTTCATCAAGGAAGTAGTGCTTACTGGGGATATGCAACTACTGTGAATTGATACTTGAAACTGGTACATGACTAGAGTAACGAGTTCTATAAAAGAGGTGATTTTTTTGTTATCACCACCGAGCATGAATCAGTATTGGATTTATGACTTTAACTCGTTTGTGCTGCTCGAGTAATCACCCGAATGAACTGTTTGTAGATATTGCCAGGTTTCATAGAACTAGATGTAAACCTTGCGATGTCATCTATTCGTTATATTGCCTTTGGTAACAGCATTTGTTGTGTTTTGGTTCAGGGAATAGAGACAAGACTCGTGGGACTGGCGGATTGTCTAATAAGGAAAACAAAGAATGGGAAAATCCATTTCAAGAAGCAATGGCTGCCTTACTCAACGGCGTCGATGCCCATGCGGGGATGAACAATGCTACCTTAAAGTGGAAGGGGATGAAGAAATTCAAGTAGTTGAACTCCTCGGAGATCCAAACTCTGTAAATGGAATGCCTCAAGATTCAAACCCCTTACAGGCGACGACCAACATTTCTTCAGAAATCACTACTTTGGATGCCACCCCGTATTTAGGACAGTCCTTCCGGACCGATAATGAGGCTGAAGATTTCTATATGAACTTTGCACGGAGGAATGGCTTTGCTATTAGGCGTGAACGGTCAAAGGGAAACGCAACTCATCCAATGGGAGTTTACAAGCGCGAACTTGCTTGCCGTCGTGCTGGTGTTTCTCTGCCTAGAAAAACTACAGAATTGAAGCGGCAAAGAAATAAGAAATCGACACGGTGCAAGTGTGAGGCCCAGATGGTCATCAAGAAGACTGTTTCAAAGGGCATTACGCGATGGGTGATTGTTCAGTTCAGCAATGAGCATAACCATGAGTTGTTGGACAGCGAAGAAGTACGACATCTTTCCGCATATCGTAGCATATCTTCAGCTGATCGTGAGCAGATTTTAGACCTCGCTAAGGGTGGGTGCACGGTGAATCATATTATGAGGGCTCTTGAATTGCAAAAAGGACTGAAGCAAGGTGAACTGACATTCACAGAGAGGGATCTGAGGAATTTCCTTCAGGCCTCGAAGAACATAAATCGAGAGAATGAAGGGGAGGAACTTCTCAATGCTTGCAAGATTATGCAAGAAAAGACCCCTGGGTTCTGTTATAAGTGTACAATGGATGAAAATGGTAGGCTCGAGCATATCGCTTGGTCATATCCAGATTCTGTCCGTGCATACGAGGTGTTTGGGGATGTGGTAATATTCGACACAACATATCGTTTGTATGCATATGACAGGCCTGTTGGAGTGTGGTTTGGTTTGGACAACTATGGCACTACCATATTTTTTGGTTTTGCTCTGCTTCGAGATGAAAAGCCACAATCATTTCAATGGGCCTTGCAGGTAAATACTTTGCAACTCGCTCTAGTCAAGACATTTCATTTCTCTTTTTATTGTTGTTGGTTCTTGGGAAGTAATAAATGATTCTATTCTCTGAATGCCACATTCAGTTATTAGCCCCCTGATTTCTTTTGTTTTGACTGATTCTGCGTGTAGTCGTTTGTCCATCTGATGGATGGGAGGTACCCGCAAACAATGCTAACTGATCTGGACATGAGCCTTAGAGATGCTATTTTGAGCGAGCTACCTCATACTAAACATGCATTTTCGATGTGGCATATTACATCCAAGTTGCCAAGATGGTTTTCGCCATTGCTTGGATTCCAATATGACAAGTTCTTGTCTGAGTTTCATAGGATATCGAATTTGGAGAGCGTGGAAACATTTGAACAGCAATGGACTCAGATGGTTGTTGAGTTTGGGCTTACCTCAGATAGACACATTGCCATGCTATCATATCATCGTGCTCGTTGGGCATTACCATACTTGAGAGGATGTTTTCTTGCCGGATTGATGGCAACTGGCTTTTCCTTGTCGATGAAACCATTCTTTAAAAGTTTCTTGAACTCGCAGACACATCTTAAAGATTTTGTTGAGCAGGTGATTTTTTCCCCATGAACAGTTTGGATTCTCTCGAAGTATCCTTTTACCTTTTATAATATTCTCTTGGATGTTCCTTTTTTAGGTTGGTGTTGCAATCGATTTTCAAAGTCAGGCAGGAGAAGAGGCAATGCTGCGACAAAATTACCAAAACATGAAGATCAGAACATGCATGCCCATTGAGGAGCATGCGATAACCATTCTGACCAATTATGCTTTTGAAATGTTTCAGAAAGAACTTGTAGCATCAACACAACTTGCTCTTTACGAAACAGGAAGAGGATGTTATGTTGTTCGTCACCACTTGAATACAGGCTCCGGGTACATAGTTACATGCACTTCATCAGATGAGGAGATCCACTGCAGCTGCTATGAGTTTGAAACCTCGGGAATATTGTGCAGGCATGTTCTTCGAGTGCTCTCCTCAAAGAATTATTTCCAGGTTCCAGATAAATATCTGCTAGCTCGATGGCGTCGTGAGAGCTCCTTGTTCCCTAAAAGTAGTGGCTACAAGTATCGTTCACAAGCATTGAGGTCCCTTGTTTCCATCATAATTCAGGAATCATCAGCGACGAAGAACCGTTTCAACTACGTCCAATGGCATATGAGCAAGCTTCTTTGTCATGTGAGGGACATGCCAACCATGGAAGAAGCTGCCACAGATTTAGAGCCAAGCTCATCACTAGATGCTGTGACGGACATCATTTCCATGGATATTCCTCCAAGGCGAAGAGGAAGGCCGGAAAAGGTAAAAGGGCCGGTAGAAGTAGGTAAGGAAACTGTAGGAGTAGCGGAAGAATAATTTTTGTACCAGAAAGAAAGTAAAATCTTTGTACAATTAAAGAAGCTCATCAGCAGATCATGCTTGCAAGACGGGAGCAAAAAAAAAAAGGAAACCGAAGAGTATCAACAGTACTTGATCATTAAGCCCAGGGGCTAGAACAGAGCAAGTACGGAGGGAGGAAGGAAAGGGCTGAGAAAGCAAAAGAAAGGAAAGAATTATAAGAGTTAAGACCCAAACTAAGAAAACTAGGACACACTGGGCTCTGAAGTAGGAGATCTAACACTGTGCAGCGAGATGAGCTCATTACATGCTCAAGCCCGTTCTTGAGATTTGTGTACTGTTAATATGCTGGCTTCTGGTTAGAATTTCTTAATTTGATAAACTAACTGCAGCACTTTTGGTGTTTGATATACATCATCAAATGCAAAGATGCAGATGGAGGCGATGCACACGGCGGGATCATTTGCTTTTATTTTTTTCAGATCAGCAAAGAGACAGCAACATTCATGAGGAAACAGGGTGCACGATCCTCATAATAAGCTTATCCAGCTCATGCTAACTCTCTCATTCAGCGTCAACAGCACCGGCATTTCGCCAATGATGGCCGGAGATGATGGCTGGAGTCTCACAGAGCATGTTGTTGTCGAAGGGGTTGAAGAGGACGAGCGGTGGTGGGCAGGTGAACTGGAGCTTCACAGGGCACTCGATGATCGTCTTGGCATCCTTGTTGACGCGTATGTAAACCCCGTAGAACTGCATGAAGGAAAGCAGTCCCTTGCTACTACACCTGATCATGGGCTTGGTGCCTAATTCACCGGCAATGGCACTCTCAATATCCCGTCGACGCTGTAGGGATAGAACACCGATGGCTCGATATCTGAATCACAAATGTACCATTTAGCTTGTGTATATAAACTCATTCTTTCCTATCAGCTCGATATCTAAAAATTTGTCAAAAAGATCGAGTACCTTTCTTTCTCAAGAGCGAGAGCAGGTCGATCTGGGCTCGAAGGCTGAGTGCGGCCTGGAAATAGTCAGTCTCGTTCAGGCCGGAGCACGAGCCGTACGTTTTTCATGTCTTATTCCAGTACGCGACGCCATTGTTGCTGGGGCACCTAATGCTGCTCCAGCTAGTACATGTCCAGATCATCTCTCAAGCTGGGCGGGTTGTGTATGTGGCACAGGGTAAAAGTGAAAGCCTCTTGTCGGTTTAAGACAATCGTCCTCTCTATGAGAGAGACCATCAGAATTCTCAAAGATGAGAAACTACTCAAATATCTTATTAATCAAAAACTCCCTAATTACAAACCCTAAAGCTCTTTTTATTGAATAAGGAGAGACCAACTTACATATGGACTAAAATCAGAAATTAGACTCAAACCCAATAACTAATGAACCAATCCGAATTAAGAAAAGAAGAAACGACTATAAATAGGAAAACTTGCTAAAAATAGTAAAGACCAATAACCTGTCTAAAAAGGAAAGTTTTACAAAAAACAGATTTTTAAACCATAAAGAAAAGGAATCTGGATCTTTGGAAGTCCAGGTCATGGAGAAATCTTCGATCTCCGATGAATCTTGTTAGGCTTGTCGAGCCGGTCGAAACGGCTGGTCATACGCCCCGATCGGACATCGGGGTCGAAACTTATGCCCATTCGACGATCACGATCGTACGGAGATCTGAGTCAGACTGGGGGAGTTCAAACACGATCTGAACACCTAGGAAGTCTCTCCGGATCAGACTCAGCCTAGTCTAGATCTGGACTTGGTCCTGCATTCAAGCCATTACTTGGTGACCGGCTTGCCGGTGGTGCTGTCGTATGGCCAGAGGCCATGTACGAAGAAGTCCTTAGCTGGGACGCTGGTCATCGGACGGCAGCACTTTGGACTGTGTGCAGGCAGTATGCTCCCGGCCACTGCATTACTACTCAGCCATGCATAATGTTCGCCGTGTAAATTAACACAGCAAAACAAACAAGATCATTAATTATACATGCATGATGCATATAGATAGATATGGATTTTGTGAAAGAAAGAAGGAAGGAAGGAAGGAAGGAAGGAAGATGCATGGGGTTTTTGAGAAGATTGTTATTACCATTAGAACAAGGATATAGAAGTCAAACCCTTCAGCAGCAAACAAGTGAGTTGCAAAAAGCTAGCATGGCAAGCAGCAAGCAAGGCAACAGTAATGGATAAGGTGAGATGCCATGGTTATCCCTCACTACAACACTCATGCAACGAAAAGGTGATCGATGATGATGAGGTTGGAAGAGATGTGCATCATCATGTAGGGTTTGTTGATTTTTCCTCCCATGAGATGACGGCAGCAGCAGTAGGATCGATCCTTCCTTAAGAGAAGGATCGATCACTCTTTGTAATTTATCAGCGGATCGATCCGTCTCTTCAAGAGGGATCGATCCTATGTTGAAAACAAAAGAGATAGAGGGCACATGTTTGTAAAGATCAAGGTTGGATCGATCCGCAGATCGATCCTTCTTCGGGATGCTGAGATTTTGAGGGACGGATCGATCGCTCCTACATAGTAGGATCGATCCGACTCGGGATTCGTGCATACAAGGATCGATCTTTTCCCTTGAGTGGGATCGATCCCTCTCTATTGGATGGGCAAATCCGATGGCTCAGATTTAATCCGGATTTGTTTTCATTGGAGGCTATAAATAGAGTGCTTCTAGGGTTTCTTTTTTGTGGTAGAGATGTTGTTGAGAGGATTGTGAGAGGTGTGAGAGTAGGCAACCCTAGAGAGATCTCTTTGTCTCTGCTAGGGTTTGGGCTTTGTAATCTCTCTCATAGTGAAGATTTCCTCTGCTGCCCGTGGTTTTTTCCTTCCAGTTGTTGCTGGTAGGTTTTTCCACGTAAATCCTTGTCTCCACTTTTTCCTTTTCTTTGTGGTTTGGTTGTTTCTCTTCCGCTGCGACATCCCTGTATCTATCTGGCGTATCTCCGGCATCGCCGAGACCCCTCAGATTCCCCAACAAATGGTACCAGACCCTAGGTTTCGAGATTAGGAGGATTCGAATCCCTGATCAAGATTCTAAGTCCCTAATCAAAGATCTGAAGCATCTGGGTTGGATTCTGGCAGAAGTGAGATGGACGCCAATGTTGTACGGATGAATCTACTCAACGAAAACAACTGGAGCCTATGGAAGACAAAGATGGAGGATCTTTTATTCTGCATGGATCTCTACGAGCCTCTGCATGGAATAGAAAAGAAGCCTAAAGAGATGGAGGAAGGAGAATGGAACAAGCTGGACAGGAAGGCCTTGGCGAGTATCCGACAGTGTTTGGAAGATGGCGCCTACCACCACGTGTCGACGATGACGACAACCAAAGATTTTTGGGACAAGCTTCACGAGCTTTACGAGAGAAAGTCTGTTGGAAACAAAACTTTCTTGATCCGACGGCTTGTGAATCTGAAGTACTATGATGGAGGGTCGATAGCCGAGCACCTGAATGAGTTCCAGAGAATCGTCAATCAACTTGCAACCATGAAGATGGTTTTGGATGACGATCTAAAGGCATCACTCCTGCTTAGTTCTTTGTCAGATTCTTGGGAGAGCCTGGTAGTCTCGCTCAGCAATTCAACGCCTGATGGAGCAGTATCTCTGAGCCAAGTTACAAACTGTTTGTTGAACGAAGAGACCAGACGGAAAGCTGTTGAAACAAGGCAGATAGTTTCAGAGTCTATGGTGGCAGTGAACCAAGGCAGAAAAAAAGTGTCACTTGCTATTACTGTGGCAAAGCAGGCCATGTAAAGAAGCAGTGCATGAAGTACAAGAAGGACGTCAGAGATGGCAAGGTTGATGATGGTGAAGATGAGAGCACCGCGAACGTCACGCTAGACCCAGCTGTCTGGTGACGGGGGAGCTTCCGTGCTAGGAGCACGAGGAGGTGTATCCGGTCGATCGAAGCGGCCGAGGATATCTGAGTTACAAGCCCGGGACGTACTGTGACTTGAAGGCAAGAAAGCAACCGAGAAGATCAAGACTTGACGGCGACATCCAAGACTTGGTGGACAGTTCTCGATGATGGTGATCTGAATCCGATGGGAGATCCGGAGTTCAATGGTAGATCTGAGGTTGATGGTGTTATCCAACTTCGACGGCAGCATAAAAGTGGCTAGCTGACAGCACTGGAGGTGGCATGACGGCGGCGCAATCCAAATTCGATGGCAATCCGAGTTTGATGGAGTTTCCGAGCTTGATGGAATATCCAGGTTCAACGGCTTATCCTCATGTGTCGGACGGGGGAGTTTGTTGATTTTTCCTCCCATGAGATGATGGCAGCAGCAGTAGGATCAATCCTTCTTTAAGAGAAGGATCGATCGCTCTTTGCAATTTATCAGCAGATCGATCCGTCTCTCCAAGAGGGATCGATCCTACGTTGAAAACAAAAGAGACAGAGGGCACTTGTTTGTAAAGATCAAGGCTGGATCGATCTGCATATCGATCCTTCTTCGGGATGCTGAGATTTTGAGGGACGGATCTGTCACATCCCGACCTAGAAAACCCATCCAGGACGGGGCGTGAGGGTTCCTATCACTATTCATCTTCAATCGGCGCGATACAAAGCGGAAAAGACGGATAATTTAAACAATTGTATTCCATAGGTGAAGCTGATTCAATTCATATAACATCAAGTTGTACGGTTACAAAATTTCATTCTAATACTCCCAAGGTAAAGACATATATACATGATCCAAAATCCTCAAAATGTTTACAACAACATATATATATAAATATCCAAAATGTACAACAGATAATCCTCCAGCAACCTCAAGCGCCTCTGGATGTACTCGCGCCGCCCAAGGCCGATCTTGCCGGCTCCACTGAAGAAGAACTGCTGCATGCACCTGCAAACGCAGCGCGGGTAGGAGTGAGCGATAAGCTCAGTAGGGTTCTACTCTACGGCACACTGAAAGGAGGAAAACAACAACAGTGTTGTCTCCCAGCTCAAATCTAACGGATGCCACGAGGTCCCATAACTCCTGTCAACTCCCCACGGGATCCTACTCTTCTCAACCGACCACGCTGGGAACATCAACCAACACGCTAGGAGGAAAGGGACCAGAGCCAGTAGGATCACCATTACCCAGCAGGAAACCACTGCCTGGGGACCATGTCAGGGACGTCGACAACCATCCTTAGCACTTGGCCTTGGAAGACAACACGACCTCTAAAGCTCAATCACTGATTCAAGTCAACTATCGTAATCCTCAATCACAAAAGATTCAGATGATCCAAGATCACACTTTATTCCTGACTACCCAGCCACGGCCCTAAGGCTAGATCCGAACTACCCGAGAGCCTCGGATCGGCGACCCAAACCATCGCCCGCCTAACCTCAAATGCTTCTAATGCACACAATGCATGAGCCTAGGCAAACATCTATCCTAGATGTCTCTACATGCCACATCATCAGTTATACGTTCAACAGATATACAATAGCCCTCGGCACTCGCTGGCAAGAGGCTAAGGTTTCACAATTTCTCATTAGCTAGCACTCATAGCTAGCTAATGGCTAAGCACACCATTTAGCAATTAACCATATCTAAACATGTATTTAAAAGCGAACCACAACATTAATTTACTCAAAGGAGATCAACATGCGATCAATCATAATCTCAATGGAAAACCCTTGAAAACCTCATGAAATCCACCTACATGCTTCCCAACATGTTTAGATACTAATCACGAACCAAATCCATCCAAGAAAACCAGAAAAACCAAGTCCAAGTGGTCACGGACGATGTCACGGTCGATCCGGAGATCGACCGTGAGACCACGGAAGATACCACGGTCGATCCGCCGATCGACCGTGAGACCAAAGCGAAGAAAACCAAGGGCGACGGTCGATCCACCCATCGACCGTGGGGAGCCCAAAACGAGACAGAGCCTCACGGACGATGCGACGGTCGATCCGACAGTCGACCGTGAGGCGGGATGAAAAAGAGAGAGAACCCACGGTCGATCGACCCATCGACCGTGGGAGGCTAAAATCCCGACAGAGCCTGACGGTCGATCCGACGGTCGACTGCTAGGCCCAGAAAGTGTAAAACAACACTTGACGGTCGATGCACCGATCGACCGTCGAACCTTAGGCACGGTTCTTCAGAACAGTGCCGGAAATCCAATTTCTTGGATTTCAATGATCAAATCAAGTTGGAATAAGATGAAACTTTGCAAGCAAGTGTATTTAACAATGGGGAAGCTAATGGAATGAAGAAATCCAGCTTTTGACGGTTAAATCTCCTATGTAGGTCCAAATGGGCAAAAATCGATAAAACGATGATAATACGGAAACCAACCTTCAGAATACGGAAAATGCGAGGTAGGAATACTTCAAATCCTTCATACTACATGCACAAAGAGTTACATAGCATTCTAACAAGTATTCCTACAGCGAAAGTACATAAAACCTATCCTAGGAGAACCCGATCCAAGGATCGAGGTAGAAACACCAACTTGAGCAAGAAGGGTAGCTCTTCCACGCGTCCCGCTGGTCAAGCCGTCAAAATCCGAGCTCCGAAGACCAAATCTCCAAACCCTACCTCAGCCGAAGGAGAGAGAGAAGGGGAGAGAACGACAGGTGAAGGAGAGAAGGAAAGAGAGAAAGGGACTTGGCTTATATAGACAATCCAGATCTATCTCAGCCGTCCGATTCGATCTTTCCCGATCGAGCTCCGATCCTCTGATCGGACGCACCCTAGGGATTCTAATCAAACACATACATCAATCCAAGTCAGTGTGTGGAACGCGGGTGTGAAACCGACCACCAGAGGGCATATTTATCAAAATGCCCCCGGGGTCCAAAACCGCCACACGATCGCCCGATCGTGCCCGACGCGGAACCAAACCAACAGGAAACCGGCTCTCGACCCACGCGGTCGAGCCAGGTCAGAGGGACGGGCCCTCACAGGATCGATCGCTCCTATATAATATGATCGATCGCTCCTACATAGTAGGATCGATCCGACTCGGGATTTTGGAATTCATCGATATCGTGCATACAAGGATCGATCCTTTCCCTTGAGTGGGATCGATCCCTCTCTATTGGATGGGCAAATCCGATGACTCAGATTTAATCCGGATTTATATTCATTGGAGGCTATAAATAGAGTGTTTCTAGGGTTTCTTTTTTGTGGTAGAGATGTTGTTGAGAGGATTGTGAGAGTAGGCAACCCTAGAGAGAGATCTCTTTGTCTCTGTTAGGGTTTGGGCTTTGTAATCTCTCTCATAGTGAAGATTTCCTCTGATGCCCATGGTTTTTTCCTTCCAGTTGTTGCTGGTAGGTTTTTCCACGTAAATCCTTGTCTCCACTTTTTCCTTTTCTTTATGATTTGGTTGTTTCTCTTCCGCTGCGACATCCCCGTATCTATCTGGCGTATCTCCGGCATCGCCGGGACCCCTCAGATTCCCCAACATGGTTGGCATTTATAGACACATAATTGTGCATCATCTGAAGATCGACATGAGCGTCACGTTGCATGCTGCATGACCACATTTTAATAAATCCCCTCAAAAGAGATTTGATCTAGAAATTTACATCCTTAATTATGTGTCGATGCATCGTCACATCTTGCTAGCAAACAAGATTCAAATGAATAGAGGATCAAGAATAGAAGGAGGGGCTTGACACCTCATACTCTCTATGTTAGCAAAGAAATATTCAAAATTTCAATGTGACAATTACATTTCTCTTATACATGACTCACACTAATCAAGGACGCCCAAGAAGGCCATGATCATCGTCCACAAAAGACCCAAAACAATCTGCATCCTATTATAGAGAAAAAAAACCCATCAAAGAGAGGTTTTATAAAACACATTCAGATGCTTGATGTTGGGCTTTGGCATTCAGGCTTTAGACGGGCTCCATAGTGGCACAAACTTAATTTAAAGCTCAGCTCGGCTCGGCTCGATCACATTTGGTATCAAAAGCAGCCTTCATACCAATAAATTGGGAATTAAAATTACATTAATGAGAAGACAAATGAGGCATTTGCAACAAAATCCTTCTTATTTCTTACTGAAAAAAATTGAGTATAATTTATGAATAAAATTACACCGGCACCCTTCTCAACTTCATCAGAAAACCAGCAGAACTCTCCGTAAGAGGTTTGCTCAAAACCATGGGTCGAGATTAATCCATCTTCACATAAGCCACAGTTTCTATGTATGTATCCATTATCTTAATGGGACGATCCTAATTAACAAAGCGCCGCCGATAACCCCATGCATGATTTAGTGTAAGTACCTGTACATTTGCACATATAAATCCTTAAGCATGTGATGTAACATGTCTAAACGTGATTAGTTCCTCAAATGCAGAAGCAAACCTCCTTGTTTCCATACCTTATGCTGGATTCAGTGCATGTAAGTAGATCCACCTCACTCACAGTAATCAATTAGGCATTTCAGAGATTAGATGACTAATTAATTTGGTTTTAAATCTTAGGGGCCCATTTGATCGAAGATAAGTAACATCCAAACATTTTTTTCTAAATCCTAGCTGACTACTTTTGATGCTTGTATAACTTTTACGTTATCTGATATGCAAACTTATACTATTCTCAATTCAAACAGACCCTAGATCCATGAGCCGCCCTCCACATGATTTGGTTCGAAATCGAAAGACACTGGTTGACAAGAGGTCTACATATTCCATATGTTTCCATGAATATATAAATAGAAGGGCAAATATGATATCACACAATTTTTTGAGAAAATGAATATAAATAATACTCAAAAGTAAGAAATGGAACCATACGAAAATAGAAAGAATTGGAAACTCAATTGATATTATTATCGATTTTATAATTATAAGTGTTAATTACAAAACTGGCTGTTTGCGTGCGAAATTCTTATTTGTATTAGTCAAGAATTCTGATCTATAAATAAAGATTTTAACAAAACTAGCACTATTTGGTTTGTAAGAAAACACAGACTTGGTTTAAATTGTAAAACCAAAATCCATATTGATTTTTTTTCATTTATGAAATTAAGACCATATTTTTTTTTTGATTGATCAGATAAGCCCGAAGGCTGGGGCTACCCGCCCACCCCTACAAACTTCCTTCTTACAATAACTCTAGACCCTGACCACCCAAAACATGGGTCGGGCGCCTTGCTTCCCTAGTCAAAAAGTCCGCTCGCATATTGAGCTCACGAGGGATGTATACAATAGACAAATTAAGACCAGAAGGACAGCCAAAATCTGAATTCTCTCGTGCTTATGTCGATTTGGGTGGCAACTAAACTAAATTAATTCACATTTCCTTATAACGAACGAGCAGTCATGAATGTCATTAACCATGATAAGATATTCGTCAGCTCAATATAGAAAGCTAAATACTAGTTTATTTCTGATAAATTAAAACAAAAGATTTCTTATTTCTTAACAAGACTTTGGAGTTTGGAGGGTATTCTAATAAGAATAAAGTTTTGTGTCGATGTCGACGTGACAATACACATGTCATGATCAATAATCAAAATATTGATTCTTTCATCTATCCCACTATCGATGATATAGATAAAAGAATCGGTAGTGAACTACCGATTGAATGTATAGGTAACTCGTTACCGATAATTTCATCTATCCCATTTATCGATAATACTGTCGATACGTGCACAAATTAGTACACTTCTAATAATGCAACGCACTGCCATAAGCTTTCTCAATTTCCAAAGAGGATCCCCGGGCACGGAGATCTTTGACCAACTGTCGGGCCATTTAACATTTAACCACCCACAATTAACTAAAATTAAACGTCACGTTAGCCGGGCTTTTCCCCGACACCCCGCCACCTCCCGTTCCTAAAATATTCACTTCTTTTCTTTCTCTTTCTCGTGGACGAGCTTTGAGACGACTCCCACCTTTTTATTCTTTCATTTAAGTACTCTCAAAGTTTCATTATTATCTTTCATACCACCATCTTGTGTTCTTTTATGTCGCTATTGCGGTGAGGACCCTGACTTTTTTAAAATTCTAAAAATGATGGGGACCTTCTTGGAAATGGGGATTGAGATTACTTCAATGCTCTTGTTTAGTTACACATTATTGTCTAATTGGCAATAAGATGCTTGCTTAACTACTCTTTTTTCATATTTAAAGCTTGCCATTTTTGTCTATATTTTTATCCTCAAAACTCTTTGATTCATGTTTTCAACTCATTACATGGAGCCTTCAACATTGTTTCATCGGATACATCCAACTGATCATCGAAACAAGACATTGGAAAATGGAATTATGTTCAAGTTCATTGTATCAACTTGGGCTCGTTTATGTTTTGAAGTTCCGGCCAAAGAGGATTTGATTTGATCCAATATGTGTATAAGTTTCGAGCTATTTTGATCGGTGTTAAATATGTTTCGATTCACTTCAATTAAGCCACAGTCATATTTACCGAAATCGAAACTTCGAATCTTAAGGAGGGTTGAATATCGAGAAAATATATGACTCGGATGATGTCTCAAAGAGAAAACAATTAAACTAAAATGTCTAATTGATGCCCTTGCAAAAGTATATATATATATATAGATAGATATATGGAGTCGGTGATTGCCCAATTGGGTGATATATTAATCGATGATGTTCAATTAGGACCCGAAAAGATTCTTCCAATCCATTATGGTAAGAAGGGTAGTTAGGTAGCCCTAATCACACCCCTACTGACCCAAAAACCGACCAATAAGGGAGCTGTGAGCCCCACCACCCACTTGCTAACCCATTACCTTTCTTTTCCATAATGATAGCGCAAAGAAAGAAACCCAGGTTAGGTTAATTAAGGGATGTCGGCAATTGGGCAACTTCCAAGGGTGCACTCAAAATCCCCACCGAGAGAGGGAGTGATAACCGGCTTTAGCAGGTACGCTGCCCGCTAGAAACTGGCAGGTGTCCGCTGGGGAACAGGTCGCCGACAAGGTCTAGCTCATGGTCACATGGGTGTCTCTGGGGACCAGCCGGTCAGTCCTGGGAAAAAGTTAGACCCGTTCCTGTGCACCAACGCCAACACCCGGGCCCCACCTCTTCCTCGCCCAACCAACCCCTTTCCTTCCCGCCAACTCTTTCCTCCTATCATATGTCCCCCGAATGGCTTGGCTCGCCGGCGGCTTCCTTCTCTGGGAAACGCACGCTGGATTCCCGGTTTCCATTCCTACTTAAATTTAATATCCAGTAAAGGAGCCTAGGAAAGAAGTATGAGTTAAAATGCCATTTAGGCCTCCGATTAATTCGTTTTTGGCACTTCAGAAACCTCTCCCGTTTGACTTGGATATGCGAGGAGTCATTTGGTAGCTGAATCTTGTAATTTTGCTTTGTAATTAATTAGCCTATGGGCTCATCTCATCAAAAAAAAAACCTCTCCCGTTTCTTTTTCTTTTTTTTTTTCCTTTGTTTTTTGACACCCATGACTTTTTTTTGGCCGGAAGCTGATCAACCCCGGATGGAAGCCATACATCATGGAGCATGTCGACGAGTTGCAGAAGAACTTGTAGGTCTCAGTGGAGCACGTCGAGACCTCCCCGATGACACTGCACCGATTCGACAACACCTTTAGCTGCTCACTCTGGTACGAGCTTAGCTACATCAAAGCCAAGGGCAGGATGTGACACGGCGATTGAGTGTGGCAGATCGGCTTCGGTAGCGGGTTCAAGTGCAACAACGCCGCGTGGAAGTGGTTGAGGACGGTGGAGTCGCCACCGGTGGACGGGCCTTGGTGGGACTACATTCATAGGTATCTGGTATTCATCCTACAAGGGGTCAAGCTTGACGGCACTTCACCCTGCGTGGAGTGGATCTTCACGACGAGAGCCTCCCCCCCCACTCTATCTCTATATATATATATATATTATTGTCACGTCAGTTGAAAACCAGTTAAAATTATTAAAAACCAGTTAAAAATAACATATGACTGGTTTGCCGTGAAATGTTGATAACGGAGTTAGTCCATTTGATCAAAATGATCAGTTTTGTAATTTCATGTATTTTTTTAATTGTTAAATTTCATGGTACTAAATTGAAAAATTGAAAATTAAATGGTACCAATGTGTTTTTTGTCAAAAAAAAAAAAAATCCTAAGCATCACATGAAATCGCGTTTCTTTTGAAGGAAAGGGGAATAGAGCCGTGGAGCCAAGCCGAGAGTGGGCCGGCTCGGGCCCGACAAGGTGGTGGTCCACTAGCAAAGCAAGCGTCCAAATCCCCGCGGACACACGCTCCCACTGGGCCACCTCTCTTGTCTCCCTGATGCGATGCGATGACCCCGACGAATCCACACCGCCCGAGCTCCGCCATGTGTCGCTCTCCCGCTGGCTGGCGGCCGTAAGATACCCCTCTCGTCTCCTCCACCCGCTCTAAAGCCCCCGTCTATAAGGGACGGCCACTGGCGTAGCGAGCAAACCCTAATCTCATTCCCAAATCTCTCCATTGATTAGTTCTCCAGGTCATCTAGAAACCCTAATCGTGGACGTAGGTGGAGGCGATGTCGACGGACACAGGGAGGAGC
Source organism: Narthecium ossifragum (assembly GCA_963920575.1). Classification (NCBI taxonomy): domain Eukaryota; kingdom Viridiplantae; phylum Streptophyta; class Magnoliopsida; order Dioscoreales; family Nartheciaceae; genus Narthecium; species Narthecium ossifragum. Next base: position 669,350 of record OY986970.1, on the reverse strand, counting down.
TCGACAGAGACGGCCTTGTCCGGGCTGGAATTCGAGGAGACGGAGCTCAAGCTGGGGCTTCCCGGGGGGGGCCGGCCAGGAGCCACCGAGCCCGAGCGGAAGCGGGGTTTCTCGGAGACGGTGGATCTCACGCTTGGCGCTCCCGGGGTTGGTGCCGCTGCCGGTGATCGCGCCCCCGAGTCGCCGGACTCTGCTGCTTCCACGGCTGGGAAGCCGCCCGCCGCCAAGTAAGTTCATCCGGCGAGCTAAACGTCATGCTTAGCGATTTTGTGCTTGGTTTTGACGGACTTATCCCTAGATTAGATCCAACAATCCCCAAATCCATTCATGAAATGAGGGTATTTTAGTAGTTTTAGTGGAAAATTATCATGTTCCCACCGGAATCTATGGCACTCATGGCACATAAAAATGTAATGGGGATTTTTGATAAAAATCTAATTTTTTTGTGTGTATTTGTGAAAAATAACAACAGGGCTCAGGTGGTTGGATGGCCGCCGGTGAGAAACTTCCGGAAGAACGCGCTGAAGAGCTGCACGTACGTGAAGGTGGCTGTGGACGGCGCGCCATACCTCCGGAAGGTCGATCTGGAGACCTATTCCAGTTACCAACAGCTTCTGGCCGCGCTCCAGGATATGTTCTCATGCTTCACCATCCGTGAGTGACATCTTGATTTAGTCGTTTGTTTGATTATTTGTGTCGGTTGTTTGCTATTGTTGGTAATTGGTGTTCTTCATTGGCTTCAGGTAACTATCCGAACGAGATGAGGCTGGTGGATCCGGTTACTGGGACTGAGTACGTTCCCACTTATGAAGATAAGGATGGCGACTGGATGCTTGTCGGAGACGTCCCCTGGAAGTGAGTAGAATTTCTATCTAATGATCTGCATATATCTAGTGAAAGTTATGGAATAGATGTAGCAAAAAGCTCTTTTTCTGTCGTGATTTGGAGGGGTTATGTTGTGGTGATAGTATAGTTAGAATAGAGAAAAAGAAGTGGTCTATTGAATGGGTTGCCTTCGCTCACTCAGATCTACTCTATGGAAGGATGTCTCCAGTATGTGAGAAGTGTGATTTATTTAGTCAAGGTGATTAAATACCAAAAACAGAAACAATATGATTGACCTGAATCTATCCTTTCCCTTTTTGTGATTGATTAGCATAGTTGACGATTTAAATGCTTGACATGTATAAAAGATTGTAAGAAGGCATCTGAATATTTGGAGAATATTTGATTTACCAGAGGCATAGAATGAAAAAAGAAATTGTTGAGATGGTTACACGAGGTAGAGTGAAAGATGATATGTCTAAATCATGAGTTCTATGTTGTTGAATACGATGAAGGCCATTGAGGACATGATCTTGCGAGACATCTGGCTATTTATTTATAAGTTGGTGAGGAGGATGCAGATTTGGCCATGGATGGATAGGTAACATCTTGATGTGTAGTGTTTTCAAAGAGGTCCATCAAGAGCTCCACATTCAATGTTGTTCAGTATGAAATTCCAAGTTTTTACCTAGTACTTGAAAGAGCAACTCTGAAAATTATTTCCACTCCCACCTGTATGTTTATGTTGTCAGTTTTTCAGGTGGTTTCTTTTTCTTCAAAGTTCCTGCATCCCAAATATCTTTCTGCCAATCTTTCAGATTCTTATAGGAGTCTAGTTTTGCTTGATCATCATAAGGGCGAAACAATGATATCTTCCCTTGAACAAACAAACAAAAGACCTTTTGGTGGATGTGTTGTATATCCACAAATAGTTTGCAACATCAAAGCAGTATTGCGTTATGAAGTCCCTGACCGCTTTCTGCATCTTATTCATCCATAATGTGGTCACATGATGTGCCTCGTCCTTGAAGCTCATAATACCTTTTGGTGGAATTGTGTAATATCCACAAATAGTTTGCAACAACAAAGCAGTATCATGATATGAAGCCCCTAACCTCTGTAGCTTTCTGCATCTTATTCATGCATAGCGTGGTCACATGATGTGCCTCGTCCTTGAAGCTCCATGCCTTTATACCGACCAATTTGTGTTACTGTTTACCAGTTTCTTATGAATCTACGATTGAAAGTTTATGGAAATTGACCTAGCAAAATCTGATCTATATTTCTATTGTGCAGAATGTTTGTTGAATCATGCAAGCGTCTCCGGTTGATGAAAAGCTCAGAGGCCGTCAATTTAGGTAAAGCTAGTGTTTGATATTTTCTGTTGCTTTTTTACATCCTTAAGATGACCATGGGAGGAGTCTTGTAATTGGTTGGGCACTTAATGATCTCTCCTTTTGTGGGTTAATGCAGCTCCAAGAACACCTGCCGGATGCACCAATACTAGGTGAATAAGGGAGCCACAAGGACCTTAAGGATATCGCTTGGTGGAAGATCATGTCGTTGTACAGAGATTGTGCTTCCTGTTCTCCTGTCCCCTTGGTTTTCCTCAAGTTTTGTCTGTCAAAGTCTTGGAGAGCAGAAATAAGCTGTTGTAGTTAACATAAATTTGGTTTTGGGTTGAAGAGAAATATAAAATATATACATTATTACAGTGAGTGTTATGTGATCAATAAGAGCAGACTTGTGCATGTGTGAAACTTCCTTGTTTGGTTTATCCTATGATCTAGTAGGATTTCACAATAGTTCATGTTTAATAGCAAAATCTTGTGATTATTGTACGACTCTTTGGACATCTGTTGTATGAGTGACAGGCAATGATCTTATGATCGGTTTGAATTGCTAGGCTGTATATCGACTGTAAGCTCTGTTCACATTCAGAATACAGCTGAGATCTCTGACAATATTAATGTTTCTGAAGTCTGAGAAGAAGGGAAAAAATCACAAGAAATAGCTTGTCTGGTCACTCTGAGCATTAGTTTCATGCCATTAAAACTGGAAGAAGAATCATGCATCACAGCATCATCTGCCATTGTTTAGCTTTATTAGTTGATGTTTTCTTTTGTTTTGCTTTGGAAACATGATTGGCACTTGCTGGATGGTCCCCTGTCAATTTCCTTTCACACCAAACTGATTGGATTTTATTGCTCAAGTTAATAAAAAGGATCCGGGAATTAGGTGCTTTTATATTTGATGAATATTTCGTGCTAAAATCAAGAAGGTTCCAATCTCATGCCTATTCTCCATCAACGGCTATGATCGTCCCCATCTTACGAACTCCTCGATGGTGCACACGATGCCAAAAGCCGACCGTTGTCCCCGTAGGGGGGCCATACCCTTTCCGTCCACCAAAGGATGAAGATCGCACGGTCCATATCTTACAGGGCATGGCCGGCGCATTTTAGACCCCTTTCCCTCCATCTATTCCATTATTTCCTGTCTCTTTTTGGGAGGGGGGTCGTCTCGGTTCTGTGGAACTCTTTTAGATCGCCTCGAGGTGGAAATTTTTGAATACAAGGCAAAGGAATCCTGAAACACTCGAGTAGATCCAATCGTATCCGATTGCGATCTTATACCTCGGATCCCTCGAAGCCCCTCGAAGATCTACAATACGAGCTCCCAATTCCTTTTCATCGGGGTTTCTCTACAACCGGCATTGGTAATTTGAATCGGGTGGCTTTCGATCTGTGATTGTCCGGCGGTTCTCTACTCGGATTCGAGCTCTCGGTTGGAGATCTAGGTTTATTCCCTCTTCTGGCATGGCGATCAGTAGGTTTGGTAGGAATTAGGGTTTTCTTAAGCTTATCGTGGCTTTTCTTTCTTTTCATCGATTTCATGGGCATCTGCGATATCTAGGATCTTTCGGTCTCGTTTTCGTTCTTGGAGTCCCTATTCACTGTTTTTTCTTGCTAGTTTCCTTAGATTGTAAAAAAAAATTGTTTTTCTTTCTTTTCTTCGTGTTTTTTAATTTTGATCTTATTGTCAAAATCTCATTTTTTTTCCTCTTTGCTCAATTCTTAAGCTGGGTTTTTATCCGTTTTCCGGGAAACATTGAATCTTTGGCGGTAATTATCACCTTCACGAGTTGAATCTAGGATTTCCCTCAAGAATTAGGCTCCTCTTATTGCTTTGTTAGCTAATTTAGGTTCTTCGCCCTACCTACTAGTCTTTTTTTTATCTAGGATCTCGTTTGAGAGGGATGTCTGTGCTTTTGAGCTCCGTGCTTGTTTCTTTTCATCCAGCCGAATTCCATGATCACCATCTAGGGCTTTTCTCCTAATTATGGCAAAATGTGGAAGCAATTTCTCAGCAAATTGCCCCGGAGGTCTTCAAAGTCAGATACAACTTCAGAATCAACTCCTAACCATCATGGTAACAATGGATCCAATTCAGGAAACCAAATCCAGCGTACGAGCAGCGGAAATGTGGCTCCTGGGAAGGCCGCCACAGTCAAAAGGATGTCCTCTGAGATCTTCCCCTCGAGTGTGGTTGCTGGAATTGAGCCACTCCTATCATTCAAAGATGTCCCCAACCATGAGCAGCAACACCTTTACATGAGTAAGCTGAATCTCTGCACCGTCATATTTGATTTCTCCAACCCAAACAAGAACTCTGAAGAGAAAGATGTGAAGCGCCAGGCCCTAATAGATCTCTCTAATTATGTCAGCACTACATCCACTAGATTTACAGAGCCCATGATAGTTGCGAGCTGTAAGATGTTCGCAGTTAACTTGTTTAGGGTATTTCCTCCTAGTTATCGGTCTGACTCACCGGGAGGTGGTGAGGCTGAGGAAGAAGAGCCTATGTTTGATCCTGCATGGTGCCATTTGCAACTAGTCTATGATTTCCTGCATAGATTTATTGCATCATCCTCCCTTGATGCAAAGGTTGGGAAGAAATATGTGGACCATTTGTTCATCCTGAGATTGCTTGATCTCTTTGACTCTGAGGATCCAAGAGAAAGGGACTGTTTGAAGACAGTATTGCATAGGATTTATGGGAAATTCATGGTGCACCGGCCTTTCATTCGTAAAGTAATTAGCAATATTTTCTATAGGTTTGTATTTGAGACACAACGGCATAATGGGATAGCTGAGCTTTTGGAGGTATTCGGGAGCGTGATAAGTGGTTTTGCTTTGCCGCTGAAAGAGGAGCACAAGATCTTTCTTTGGAGGGCTCTGATACCTTTGCATAAACCTAGGATAGTTGGTATTTATCTTCAGCAGTTGACATACTGTGTGAGTCAGTTTATAGAGAAAGAGCCCAAGTTGGCTAGTACGGTTATCATGGGGCTTTTGAAGTATTGGCCTGTGACAAATAGCCAGAAAGAGGTGATGTTTTTGAGTGAGCTGGAAGAAATCTTAGAAGCAACCAATATGATTGAATTCCAAAAGTGTATGATTCCATTGTTTAGACGGATTGGTTATTGCCTCAACAGCTCGCACTTCCAGGTTCTTCATTTCTTCTTCCTAATCTTATTATCTGTCTTGTCTTTTCTGCTTGCAGTGCTATCTTGATTTTTACTTTTATGTTTCATCTGTTTGGTTGTTTCCAAATGATAATCTGTACCTGTTAAGAAATCTTTTGACACCAATAATGGTACCGCCGCCTGACCATCGAATACAACTGGTGGTAAGTTGTGCACAGTGAGAAACATATTTATTTCTGTGAATGTTTATGCTACTTGAAAGCATTTTGGAGCTGTTTCTGGACATCTATAGTTTCTCTCAAGGGATTGGAAATGCCAATAATGTATCTCTGTTGTTTGTTGGGTTTCATTCCTGTAGTAGACGCATTAGTTGGATACCTGATGCTCAGTAGTCATAGAAGAAACTTTTAGAATTTCTTCTTTGATCAGTGAAGTTCTTGCTTGAGCACTACATTTGTCAATTTTGTTGGCGTTATAGCTCCCTGCTGTGGATTTTTGATTAATCACACGAGGGTTGCGAAGATTTTCGTTTATTAATTCGATATTGGTTTTGAGATACATATAATTTGGAAAAAGGTCTCTTTTGCACATATGATTGATATAAGTACATCGCTATTGGTACGAATGTCATATTGACATTGATGGCACCCACCCTCATATCTCGTTACTTTGAGCCTTATGCTTTCTTTATTATTGAAATGAGAGGCTGCAGAGATATTCTTGCGTGTGATTTGAGTTCATTTTTGGCTCCTGGTTTGAGCATGATTATGCTTCCGTCCAAGTGTACTATCTTCTGCATCTATCAAGATTCTTTTTTTTGTCTGGAAGAATATGCACAGCTGCCCTTCGCGTGAATGATTTTGAATTCCTTTACAATAAGATAGGTCTTCCCCTACCGGTCTAGTATGAGTTGCATTTTTAATCCTATAGACAGTCTTCTCTTCCCCAAACTTTGTCTTCTTGCACTCTATCAACAAATTGAAGATTGTTGGCCTTAAGGTCATAACTGGCTCCAAATTGTTGATCAAACAAGTTGAAATTAGGATTGTTCTCTTCGTTATGGTTATTCAGTCCGTTTCCATATGTTTCCCATAACGTAATGAAAGTTGCCTTTTGCAGGTTGCTGAACGAGCCCTGTATCTATGGAACAATGATCATTTAATTAGTCTGGTAGCTCAAAATCGACAGGTGATAATGCCTATAATATTCCCTTCTTTGGAAAGGAATGCTCGAAGCCACTGGAACCAAGCGGTCCTGAATGTAACTCTGAATGTGAGGAAGATGCTCTCCGAGATGGATCCTGAGCTATTTATGGCTTGCCACAAGAAATTTGACGAGGATGAAGAAGAGAGAATGTCAACAGAGGAAAAGCGAAAGTTAGCTTGGGAGAGGTTAGAATATGCTGCTGCCATTAAGCCAGTGACTGGAAACACTGCCGTCCTCGTAACACATGTTGCAGCAATTGCCTCAGCTCTTACTTAGTGGTAGTTTGCTTCATCTGTGACGCCTTTCACTATTTGTTTGTTGTTCTAGATATGGTATGAGCAAGGAGGGAGTCTGGTAGTTCGAAGGCATGAAAGATGCTTGAGCAAGTTGTCTTTTGTAGTTCTTTGCCGCCTTACATGCAAGGCATGGTGTAACTGTAGAGAGTATTTTTACACCCATTGGCCTGCACCCAAGGCCTTTTTTGGTGTGGACGAGTAGCATATGCCATTAAACCCCTCTGCTTGTATACATAAAAAATGACGTTGATGTAATGGCGTGCCTTTGATCAAAGTTTACTAAAGAATCTCCATGCATCTCGATATTATCCAGTTGCTGCGTGCAACTTTTTTGGAGTTGCATTTGGGATTTACTGAAAATATGTGATTCATGTTCGTTTTCCAACTCATTTTTAGGTGCCCAGCTCGGGCCCCTCTCTCTCTCTTTTCTTTGCTTTTTTTTTGGGTGTGTGTTCTCGGAGCTCATTTATGTACCCGCTCCAGGATGTGTTACAGTGTAGTACTTGCTTGCGCTGTAACACAGGTTGGAAAGATTACGTTAGTTTTCTCTTTTCTATGTGCTAGCGACATCCAATTGGCTTACATGAGATATAGAGAAAGGAGATGCTGTATAATGGACCTTATAGACATTTGCTATTGGCATGCTTTACATCAATGTGCCATGTATCTTGTTCTCAAGCCCATACTTTTCTAGGAACCAAAACAAACTCTTTTTCTCTCTCACCCCCTCTCTCTGACTGCCTGAGCATTTGTTCATGCAGCACTGACATCAGCCCATAACTTTCAGGATTCTTTGGCCCATCTCAGAAAAGGAAAAGGGGGTGTGGTGGGTTTGGTGGTGGTGGTGGTGGTTCGGTTTGGCTCTTGTGGCGGTCAACCTATCTAGGCTGTGCAATTACTAATGCTATAGCCATTAAAATCTGTTGGGAATCGAACTGCCATTTGGTGCAGGCTTCTCTCGCATTGGAACCCAGCGGTGGCCATAGTTTAGTTCCATTGGGCATTGAATGAATACCCATTCCTTAGGCATTCAGATGCCATCACCTACCCTTAATACCTTTCAAAAGCATTCACTGTCTACAAATATATAATGACTAAAAAGGGGAATCTTCAAACTGGAAGGTTTCCTTATTACATCTGATCTTAACTATTGTTGTAAACATTGGACCGGTTCTTTTGAAACCTTTTGACCGATTTCGAAGTAACCCAACCACCTCACCTCCGCCGGCCAAGATAGAATTTTGAAAATATTTCCATAAATGCATGTTGTACATATGAGAGAGGAAAACGTACTGGTAACGGATAACTTAAACCTACCAGCCAGAGGAGGGCGGCAATATCAAAGAGATATCTTTCCACGCGCAAGTGTGCAACCGACAAAGTCGGGGGGGTCGTCGCCCATGTCATGCACGAGAAACAGCTGAGGGGGAGGAAATCTGTAGGGATGGATGATAGAATACTTCACCTCTAAGCAAGTTCTTCATTCCTCGTCTATTTAAGGACCCTTGAAGCCAAGCAGTTTGGTTCAGGCTGGATACAGGTAGGTTAGGTGAGAGAGAGAGAGAGAGAGAGAGAGAGAGAGAGAGAGAGAGAGAGAGAGAGAGCATAGGTAGAGACTAGAGAGAGGGGAAACAAGAGGGTCTGTGAGAGATGTATCCTCCTCCTTCAGCACAGGAGATATCCTATTATGAGCACATCCAGAAGAGGCATGAGGAGAAGGGATGCCTCTACGCCTGGTAACCTCTTTCTTTCTCTCTCTATAGATCTTCTTATTTTATCTTAAAGTTATAAATCAGATCTGGTTAACCTCGTGGTATGGTGCTGCAGCTTGTTTGCAGCTTGCTGTTGCTTCTGCTGCTATGAGACCTGCGAATGCTGCTTGGATTGCCTCTGCTGCTGCTGCAATTAAGCATGAAGAATATATAGATGATCATCGTAACATTTAAACAATAGCGTGGTGACCCTGCTTTGCATCCAGAATAAAAACTCTGTACTGTTTATAAAAAAATGAGAGCTTTCTATCATTTATGCTCTTTTAATCATATGCGGGTCTGAAAGAAATTTCGTGGTGTATGAATTTTAAGATCTCTTCTTGAATCTATGTCATTTTAAATTTGGGACTATCAATAATAATCAGTACATCCTGGATCAGATGTTCATTCTACTGCTTGGATATGATCATATCTTGCATCACTTGTTTGCCCGATACTCTCACTATTTGTGACATGAACAACAATACAATGGGGCTCATGATCCGCTAACAGCCAAATCCGAGGAAAACTAGTGGACCTCAGCTTTTCAGTTTTCTGGATAGCTATTGCTTGGCAGGCAACACGCTTTGTAAGAAGCCTATAGAACGAGGCTGCTGGAGAACTTTTAAAAGGCTGAAGCCTATTGGGCCATTACTAATCATTTCAGAGTTTTTACTAGGTTTAGCAGACTACGTATCGCATATTGTTGACTAAAACGACCAATTCATTTCAGAGTTTTTCTTTTCTTTTCTTTTCTTTTCAGTTTTCTATCTAATACAAGAGCCAATCAGTTTCATCTTGGTTTTTGCATGGGGTCTACGGATCTCGTGTATTTTGTGTGGTTTAAGAAAGAGTAACACAGGCTACAAATCGCTGTCTTGCAACAACCCAAAATTGAATACAGATTCCTATCACAGTTACAATCCTCTAATCAGATGCTTCAATCATTAGGACGATTCATATGAGCCATTGTTGCAAAATCCCAGGCCAGGTTGCTCTCTGTTCCTAGAAGACATATAGGCATGCAGCAGCGGTAAGCAATGTTGTTAACATGATCGACACGGCGTTCACACCATTGTTGTCCAGAATGTTCATTCCTGATATCCTGGTCACAGTTGGTGCCCTTCTGCTAACCACCTGCACCAATTAACGTCACACTTACATGAATCAATGAAGAACTTTAGTTACTTAACCCAAAAAATGTTAAATTGTGAGGGGAAAAGAAAGAGGTGGATCAATGAAGTCTCCCAGTAAAGGGTTTGGATGACTAGCAAGTAGTGGTCAACAGGTATCTAACAATCATGAAACGAAAAGACTTCAACCACCCCATGTATAGGTCTACTTGCAATACTTTACTCGGTGGCAAGGAAATAATGAGTAAATCAACAAGTTACACTTTGGTCAACTCTGTAAATCAAGCTTATCACATGGGGAGACTGTCTCGAAAGGTGTAAATTTTGTAGATTTGTTGAATTCATATACTCATTATAAACTGGTTGAAGAAACTGAAGAACACTGTCTTTTGAGTTATAGGATGAAACAGGAAAGAGAGAAAATCCATCTTATGCTTACCTTCTTTCGCAAGGTGCAATATCCACTGAACTGGACTGTAGCACCCAACAACGAGTCGATGAGACTTCCACAAAGCCCTGCAGCTGTAGCAATGGGTACCACTAGGAGCTGCCTCCAAGCTACATCAGCAGCGCATTCCGTTTGAAGCAATCCAACAATGAGAAAAGCCAGGCCAATAACAAAGCCAGCTGCTGCAGCTGCTAAAATTCCATCCACTGTTACTGCACCATTTGTACCTTTTCTGACAGGCTGTTTGGACAACAAGGAGAAAAGTTCCTTTAATCATTGAATCTACTTAAACCTTACAATATGGCGAGTTACAAGCTTCTGAAGAGGGAGAAGCATCTGACATCTCGCATTTTGTCAATAAACAAAAAGAAATCCTACTTATATGAATACCCCACATCTCTATATGCAAATATCAGACAATAACCACGATTAAGATCAAAAAGTAGCATCACAAATTGTTACATGGGGTACTATCCCAACTTGGCACAATTAACATAAGATCATCCGAAGGTTATCAGTATTTGAGGCTATCTCACCAGAACATGAAACAAACTGAGAAACCGGAAAAGACGAGGGAAGCAAAAACAAGCATCTATGTTGAGAGCTATCATCGTTAATTGACAAAACTGACACAGCTGGATGCGAGAACGATGATGATATTAACACTCTCCAACAAGTCCTTGACCCTGTATCATTGAAGCAAGTTTCTCAACCAAAAAGATAACTCCTCGACAAAAAAAATAAATACGTTGCCAAGGACCCTTTGTTAGTTGACAGCATGTTCACAAATCCAAATCTGGGCAATTCATAGTTTCACGAGTGTGTTTTTCATTGCATTTGCTTATGTGTAAAACAAGATATAGGCAATCAACAAAAGATGACCTGACGTGTAACTTGATATAAACTGGAAGTTAGCTTTTAGAACAATGACCTAACTTGTAACTAAGGTAAATACGGAAGAGGTAAGGGAAAGTATGGACGTTCCTTACACTCCAGAAAGTCCTTAAACCCTTGAGACAACCAACTGAAGATTGAGGTCAGGGAAGGCCTTAGTAGCATAATTGAGATTATCACACCATTAGAGGTCATGGCATTACCAAGGGACTTGTAAGCAAGTTTTCTATCAGGAAAAGCCATCAAGTGCATGAATGAGGTGCAAACAGATAAGGACATTGCACTATTCAGAGCAACTAGTGCTTGTATATCAGAGGAGACTCTACTTCCTCTTGATACAAGTGCTTGCTGATTGTGCTCAAGAAATAAAAATAAAATTTAGTCAAAAAACGAGCATAAGGACCTTCAATGTTAGGGAGGAGAAAAGCACCTTAAATGTTGTAATTAGCCTAGGCTGTGCATTGCTGAGAACGCCAAGTTCCGAGGACCAAGTGTCACCATTACAGCAGGCGTAATGTCCAATGATACCACCAATAAGACCAGTTATAAGAGGCGATTCTTTTGTGTCCAAACACCTATCTTCTCCCCCAGTGATTATTGTAACGACAATCACCAGAATTGTTGCGAGTGCACCATTTGCCAGAACTTGTATCCTAAATGACAAATATGAGCAACAAATTAACAGATATATAGCACAACAGGATACAACTCAATAATATAGTTTAACCAGCTGTCTTGCAGAGTGTAGAGATACTCATAAGCTCCTCATACTAGCTTAAGAACTTTTTTACTCCTATACTTAATAAGAGAGAATCTAGTAAACATCGGAACAGTTTATTTCATTGATAATAGTCTTCTAAAAAGTCTACTACTCAAGAATACAAATATACACATCAACATAACTGGTGCAAGAAAAGTCTACAAGAATAGCTGTTACAGACATGATTCTTGTACACATACTCTAAGCACAGTCCAAACTTCATAGCCAGGTTATTCAAGGTTTTACCCCAAGAACATCAACTTCATAGGACACTTTGACCTTTTCTTGAGGTACTTCAAGGGTGATCTGGGCAAGAAACTAGAGGAAAACAACCTTATAGTATTTGACAAAGACGCTTAATCTACCTCTAGAGACCAAAAAAAATGTAAATCAAAAGGCATTTCAAAAGCATGACAAACCAACTGATGACAAAATGTACTAGAAACATTATTCTTGTTAAAGCAAGAAAAAGAAAGGGTTACTGCAACTCGTATCCAGAATTAATTTAAGCAACAGTGCCATTTCTACTAGACTTTAAACAGGAGAAGCGAAAAACTAAACTATAAGCTGTGAGACCTTCTCAAATCGATTCAAACGAGATATTTCCTCTGCACCCATTCCTTCTTGACATTTTGCAACAAAAACCACCCAGAATATCTCTTCTGATGGACCTCCTCTGAGCCGAGGTCTTAAATCATTCCACATACTAAGCGTTTGCCAGGTGCAGTGATCAGCATATAAGATTCTTGATGGGGAATAGAAAGAGGCCGATGCACAAATAACGCTCACCAGTTCCGCTGGCCACCCTCCTTGAAAGCCTCATCGAAGCTCCTCTTCTTCTCCTCCCCGACCTTCGTGAGCTTCGACGAAGTGAAGAAGAACACTAGTATCAGAGCTCCGAACCTTTTCCCCAACAAAGACAGGACCCACGAAACAAACAAACGATCAGAGATATTTCCAGTGTCCGATACGCAAATGAATACAAGAAGAAAGGCGATCGGACCTGTAACCGCCGGCGATGTGGATGGCCATCACGAGGAAGCCAGCGATCGCGCCGGAAAGATCGACGGACTTGCGCTTGTAGGAGCTCGAGGCGATCAAGAGGGATAACGCCAGAGCTACGACCGCACGGATCACTATGGCATCCATCTCCTTCTCCTTCTCCTAGGTCGTCGTCGTCTTGTTTCTTGGAGCTTATTAGGGTTTTGAGAACTCCTCCTAGTAGAAAGAGAGAGAGAGAGAGAGAGGACCGGGAAGAGCGCCACCAATGGAGACGAAAGAGGCTGAGTTGGACTTGGGGGTCAGAGATTCTATCGTGATTCGTGAGAAGAGAAAATGGCCGGGAGCTGGGCCTCCAAGTCTCCAAGCTGTCGTCTATTAAATAGGAAAGGATAAAGATTTGGGGCACGTGGCCAAATACCATCTACAGTGCACTGCTATTAAGTTATTATTTTATTGATAGTATAATGCCAATCAAATCACTGTTTCATCGATAGAATTGGATTTTTTTTTCTTGTAATGAAAGATTTAGGGTACGTTTGGATTGGAGATAAAATAAGTTTATATATTAAATAAAATAAAAAATATTCAAACATTAAAGATAATTATATAAAATTATAGATAAAATATTTGAATGCATAAATAAAGTTTATACATTCTTATCTTCAATCCAAATGGATCCTTAATAATCGGTAGCATACTATGGATTGTTGTTTGTTTTTCTTGCCAAACTCAATCTGCATCTGACCTGCAATACATGAAGATTGGACCACCCCGGCCAGTCCTATAATAAGGATAGAGCTTAACGAACACTGGGGTAAGCCTGTGATGGTAGGTAGGAGCAATTAATTCATGCCGGCGGCATAAGAGAACTTAGACAGCAGATCTTGGACAAAAAACTTGAACAAAAACCAATTGACATTTGCAAGATTCAAGACCTAAAAATGCAAGAAACTTTCTGTGATACAAGAGTAATATTTGAATGCACATTACATATCTCCATATGGTGAGATGCCAAATAGGATAACAGCTGACTAAGTTATTAAGTATTCACCAAGGAATCCATGGTGGCGGACAAGTATTTAGTCCATTTTTAACAATTAAAGTACTTGTTTAGTATAACTAGTCCTCAAACATACGTAAAAATTGTTAAAGGAACCACGTCGAACTGCTGTGAAGTTTGCAAGGAACACTTAGAAGCCATAATATTGTCAACAATGAGGAGAGAATGAGTGACATATAAGTAAAAGAAAAAAAGGAACAAACTTACCAAAAAAGAAAACTCTGTGCCTGCAAAGGGAACATATAGCCACTTGCAACATAAGCCCACTGAAACTTTAACCAAAGTTTCTTCGCCCCCTACCCCTTCCCCTTCCTCTCCCCCTTCCTCTGCCCCTTCCTGCAAATTCACTTCTGTTGTTTTCCTGGGATCTACCAAAGTTGAACATGCTCATCCGTAAGTCCTCGGCTTCTCTGCTCTCTTTTTTCTCCTGAACAATCGCGAATGTTGACAAAAAGAAACCACCATGAAATTCCTTTAAACAATTAATCCCTCAGAAGCCTGAAAAAAAACAAGAAAATAAACTTACCTGATAATCTTCCAAGTCCAATTGGTTTTGAAGCTGCCAAGCAAGCTCCTCATCACGGCTAACATCTTGAACTTGGCCAATTCCCAGTGCCTTGACATTGCCACCTTTTCTCCCTTCCCATTCTTCTAGAGTGAAAACCGGCGCCTCTTCCTGCCTGCCTTTCATCCTGTGTCTCTGACCCCTGGAATACATGCCTTGATGTGCTGGCTGAATCATCTTCTGCAGAAGTTTCTGTGCAGCGGCTTGGTTTTGAATAGGGACAGCTTCGCTCACTGTCAACGCACCAGAAATTAATTCCAGTCAAGTGATCCCAGCGGAGTTAGCAATGCAGAGCTCGATAAGTGGTAAGTATACCTTCTTTTGGTCTGACCTCTGACCTGCTAGCTTTGTCATCAGTCCCTCTTGCTTGAGAGAGTGCCTTAGGAACATCAGCTACCTCATTACCCTTTTCCTTATCTGATTCCCTTGCTCGATCAACTCCCGGATGATCCTGGATTCCTCCAACTTGTGAACCAGCTCGTTTTCCACTCAAAAGAACTGAAGCCCTAGAGGAAGACTCAGGCTGATCTGCTAGAGGCTAATTCTTGTAAGAACACTCCTATAGTTATCAAAGCATACATTGCCAATAGAGTATAAAGTCCTATAGGCATTGCATTATCTAACGAGCCTGCTATATTCTTCCTCATAATGCCATGATTGTTGCTTTCGCTGGTTGCAAAGGAGGTATTCATTGTGAAACAAATGCTAAAACAAGATCTATGAGGCTTACGAAAAACAAATCAAAGCATGGTATATCTGTTCTAAGATCAGTCTGCAAATAACCTACACCAATATAACAAGCATGGGATGCCTTCATCCTTCACTCCCGAGGACAACATAAAAGAAAATTGCTTGGAAACAGAAAAACTCACATATAGTCAAGATACTTATAGTACCTTGCGAGCCGTGGTGCTTAGAGCGTGCATCGATTCTCAGCTTCTCAAAGGGAGGAGGTCCACTTCCACTCTCAACCTGAGACAACCTCAAGGATGTGCGAGAAAAACCAGCATACTTTTGACTCATCCGCCATTCCTCATATAGAGATTCCACGAAACCTCCCATTATGGTCACAACTTTAGGAGTCAAACAAACTATACCACAATGCACAGCAACCTTGTTCTCCAAACGAACCTATAGCAAATATCCAGCAGAGTGCATGAAACGTAACAGCATTGGCTTCTCATAGTAGATATAGTTCACCTAATTCTACCAATCCTTATTGCTTGTAACTCCGAAGAAATTTAAACTGAACTTCTTTTTGCTGACCTATCAAGCGCTTTAAGGAAACAATTAAACTTGTTAACAGAGATCGAAGAAGTATACTTTAGCGCCAGGAACGATGTCTTCAGTGATGGATGGGATCGGAGTATACTCTATAGCAGTCACTTCCGAGTGGCCATCAGTGAGAACAAAGCGAAGGAGACGACGATGCCCATCAGCTTGCGCGGTTCTAAGCGAAGAACCATCGCTGCTGCTTCGATATATATCCCTCACGGAAACAACCTACATCAACCAATGACCGCTCGCTAAAATACGAAACCATGAACAAATACGAGATAGTAAGGAGGTATAGGGTAGTTTGCCTGCAAGATCCTGGGGCCTTGGAGATGGGTTGAGGATGATTTCCTCAGAGAGGAGGGGTCGGGGAGGGACTTGGCACCGATGGATCTTAAATCCATGTTGAGGAGCTCCGGCTCGATCGACTCGATGGAGCCGGGAGAGGTGTTCTTGGATCGTATTAGGGTTCGGATCTCTTCGGGATCCTTAAAGCACCACCCTTTGGAGATAAGGGATTCTAGCACGGCGTCGCCGCCCTCCGTCGGGCTCTTCGCGCTAATCCTCTCCATCTTCGTCTCTCTTCCCCCCTCCCTCTCCCTCTCCCTCTCCCTCTCCCTCTCTGCACCGATATATTTTTATTTGTACAGTCTGTAATGGAACCGGGCTTTAATCGATTAGCTCGGGTGCGAGCCGTTAAATATAAAAGCCCTTTATTATTATTAAATACTGATTTATGTATATGCTGATATGACACTATATGAAAAAATCGATCGCCGATTGAATTATTTATCCACCAATCATCCCATAATGTTCATTAATTTAATTCATGTTTCCACGTGCAGGAAAAATCACCCAACCTTTCCAAAATCGGCAAGATCAATTTCTTTTTTCTTTTTTTTTTGTTGATATAAGCACAAGGGCTGGAAAAAAGAGAATTACATGACCAACTAATTTGGGCATTAAGATGAAAATTTTATTTTTTACACTGACGATTGGGCAAGGAAAGTAGCATGTACACAGAGTATGGGAGTATCAAGATGGTTTTGCACATTGAATCAGAGAATGGTTTGGTTCACAGCAGTCAGTTCTGAAGTATGGGGTTCCTCTCGTCGTCGATTTCAACTACAAGAAGACGATCTGGCTGCGACCCCTTTGGTCCCTCGGAGTAAAGTGTCGGAAGGTACGCTTTGTATGCTGGCAAATAGCGTGAAACAAAATCCAAAACCTGCAAGGATTAGAAGAAGAATGGTCCCTTTATTTCAATGTTAATCAAGTATTTCCGATCATGGGGGCTAGGCTAGAAGAATTACTCTTACAAAGGTCCAACAAAAAATTGAGCAAGAGTGAGAATGGTTCAAGTTATACGGCGACTTTTTTTATAGAGAAGTTGGCCTCATTAAACTCTGAAAAGAGTGAATGAACAAGATCGAAGACATTGGCTGCAAAGAGGACACCCTGCTATTCTTAAAGAGATTGAAGCTGGAAAGCACTAGAGGAGCAGCGAGAACGCACCTCCTCATCAGTCATGCCAGGCTTTCCTGCCTCCCTCATGGCTATCTCTGCCTGAAAGGTAATATGAGTCTATCAGAAGGTCCTAACTAATAATACTCGACTACTGTTCAGATAGCAAAAATATCCAGGTATTAATAGATGTCTAAACTTATGCCAGCCCAATAAAATGTTAACCTGCAGTCTCCACTGGTAAACACAACTCGGGTCCTTGATTTTAATGATAATCCATGCCTCAATGTACTTATCCCAAGAATCATAGTATGCTTCAAGGTTCTTGTTCACCACTTCAAGCTGGAAAATAGTTAGCATAACAGATGTGCTCCAGGAAGAAAACAAATGAATTTAACTGGCTAGAACACGTTTTTCTAGTACAAACTTGCCTGTGGATCAACTGCTTTCACAACTTCAGTTGGGAGAGGTTTGAACCCAAGCATCCAACCTTCAAATAAAATGACCTAAATGACAACAGCACAGGAAAGAGGGCACCAGAAGAGTCTTCAACTTTATTGGTTTCCACAAACATGGAATGTAAGTATTTTCTAACAATAAAAAATAGCTGGCTAAATCTTCTATAAAAAACCTCACCTCTAGAGGACCTTCCACTTCTGGCCACACTGAAGGATCTGCCCTGTCACCTCTCCCTCCATATGCAGACTATCAACATATGAAAGGGATAGAAATCAACAGGTTATTATGACAAGGACTGATGTATAAGAAGCTGTGTTCCGTCGTGCGTGATACCTTATCGTACCGGGGAAGCTTTATCTTCATACCTGAGTATTTTGCCAGTTCAAGGTAAATTTATATTGCGTTTGCGTTTGTGATGCTTTCTAGACAACTATTCAATTTTTAAGGAGTATGTAAAGAATACATATTCAAGTGCTCCTCTTGACTTGATCGAAAGAAATTAAATAGGAATTGAGAACATCCAACTACAAATGAATACCCAAGATAGATTCACATAGAATTGACAAGAGTGACAAACAAACCTAAAACATGAGAAGAAGAAGATACCTTTTTTTGTAAGCTTGCTTAAACTTGTGAGTGTGTCTATTGAGAATTGCAGATCATGGCTTCCCGCATTCCCTCGAAACTGTTTGACGAACAAATGATAATCACCCAATCGTAAAGCAATATCAAACTTCCGAAAACGTAAAGCTTAGAAATTTTCAGCAGATAAATGACATCTAGAATAGACTGAATGACGAGCACCACCTCTAGGAGAGCATTTTCAGGATTTTCACTCCTCAGCTTAGCCTGAATTAATAGCCTTGGAATCAGACCCAGAAACACAAGCCCATTACAACAAGCCTAACATGGTCTCAGAAGATTCATACCTGCTCTTCTGCTGTCAGATAGAAATCGTCTATTGATAAAGTGGCCGAATTTCTGGGAAAAAAGACTCATCAGCTTGCTAGATTACATACATGAAGATAATCTCTGCTATAAAATTAGCCCATAAGGAACAGACTAATTGTCATAGTCTCTTGAATTGTTTCGTCACAATCACCTTCCTGCTCTCCGGAAAAGATAATCAAGAGCGAACACAAGAGTCGTTTTCCCACATCCTTGAGGAGCACTAACGCCAATCTGCAATAAGGGTAACCCGATCAAAAATAGCTCAGTAATTTTTCCGGGGATCAGCAACCACATACGAAATCTGAATGAAAAATTGCCATGGGAGATGGACATCAATGTTTCCAATATCAAGCCCAAAGTGAAAGCAAAGTAAACCAGGAGAATCCAATTAAGCCATGAATCACCATTACTCTCCCCTCTTTCTACATCTTATTGTCCAAAGAGTAATTTCGAGCTCTCTTACCATAAAAACAAACTGAATCATTAAATGCCGGACGTACCACTAAAGGCGGGATCTCATCTCCATCACCGAACACAGAGCTATGCCGCTTGATCTGATCCTCGCACCAGAGGAACACCGGAATGTAGTAATGATAGATCCTCACCTTCTGAGGCAGCGTTAAGCTCAGCTCATTCATCCGAAACAAGGAGCACAAGTGCACCCCGCTCTCCAACCACCGATCAATAGATTCCGCCACCGTCTCAGCCGTATAACCCAACTGGCTAATAAGAGGACCCGAGCATATGAACTCGAAGAGATCATCCACGGAGGAAACCATCGCCGGCGACGTCCGAAACATCGACCGCAATACAACCAATCGTCCCCGCCGCTTCCAGTCGTTCGCAGAGGCATTGATGGATCGTTGGCGCACCGGAGACGACGACAAACCTAGAATTTGTTTTAAAAACGAATAAACCAACGTCAGAGAGCTGACGAGAAGTTGGCGGGGAAGGGACGGCGGTAGGTCGGGAATTGTTTAACCTGGTATGGGGGATGGAATGCGAGAGAGAGCGACACGCGGCGGCCATGGTGAAGTCGGAGGAGGAGGAGAAGGCGGCGAGGAGAGAGCCGTGGTCGGGATCCTCATTATGCGTCACTCCAAGCCTCGGCGGGCGGGTGGAAAGCCAGTTGGACTCCACCCACCAGCTCTATTTTATCTATCTATCTATCTATCCATCCGTTGCGCTTCCGGTTGGCAGCTCGCGTCTAAATCCGCAAGCGACTACGCCACACGTTCCACTCACTGGTCTTTATCGAGAACCACTTCAAAAGGGGAGTCGATTCCCAGGAGCCAGCAAGTAAAAATGAGCAAAGAAAGTGAAGCAAAAGGGTCATGAAATCTAGTGAGATGATGATAAAAATATGTTCAAGATAGTTACAATTCCTTTTACATCTCACGGAATACACTCTGCAGGAATTACACAGTTGTCGTTTCTTTACATTTGCTAGAGAGCTTGAATTAAGTTAGCCATCTAACTTTAGCTTCTAGCTGCGTTTGCTATTGCTCCTCTCTCATTTCACTATTGACCTTCTTAGGATACATTAGAAAGGCTTTCGGGGGAAAACAAAAAAATACACCACAAGCAACAAAGGGGAAGAAAAACAAAGCCACATCAAATGAAGATGGAAAGGGGAAGAACGAATAGATTAGAGGGCCCAGCAGATAGAATTTGCTGAAATCCAGGGAGAATTGGTGGTGAAATGTTAGTTCTGATAACCCTCTGTTAACAGACACTTGAGGAAGGGAAGATGGCACACAAATCATTAGCAGAAGCTTGATTCGATCAGCTTTGGAGAAGTCAGAGTAGCCACGGACTCGTACTGTCAAACACAAACATGAAAGTGAGCTTAATAAACAGAAAATTTTAGTGGAAAACAAAACAAAATAATAATAATACTATGACTGCGAGACTGCAATGCAACAAAACTAATGCAAGCATTATTCTCAGCGCCACAATGAGGGCCGTCAGGGAATCCTGAAGGTAGGATCACTAGAGTTGCTCCAAAACCTGCACGAAGGAATACCTTTTGATGGTTATATTTCTCACGAATAGCTTTGAGAGGGCAGCCTTTCAAGTTCTTTTGCAAATCTTGCATGGCGCAAACTGTTGCTTTAAGATCTGGAGCTTTATATGACGTATAATGCTCGAGCGTCCGATTCTGCAATATTATAATTTAGGATATCAATACTGAGAAAAGGTATAATATAAGATCGAGTGAATGAGCAAGAAGAATATATGCAGACCCATGGGTTGTCAGACTGATCCAGTGTCCATCTGGCAAGGAACACTGCAGATGCAGCAACTGCTGAGGGAACAAACTTTAAGAACTCGTACTCCATCAGTGTCAGCTCTGCTAGATAATTAGCCAAATACCCCAAGACCAGAGTAGGAGCCTGCAAATCAGAATAAGAGAATTAACAAAGCCCACGGATGCTCAAGAGATTGTAATCATGTGATGTAACATATATAACCCCTCCATTTTGTAAAGAAGTTTGATACCTTGACAGAAGCTTGTGCTGCTCGAAGGAATCTTCTGCATGCCAAAAGATATACAAGAGGGTGCTTGTTAGAAATCTGAGATGTTGACAAAATTAGTTATTGTCCACAACTGAAAAGACAAGTTGACCTGAGAAATGTTTTTACGGTGGGTACTGATAATTGAAAACTCAAGTAGTTCAAGACTTTACTCTCCATCTCAAGTACCTACAGAGGGAAAACTAAAATTAGAAAGCTAAAGTTTTGAGACTGCAACAAAGTTCTATTCACCTTTGATAACAATTTATTTTTAAGCATGCTGAAGTTGCAACCATATTTGACATACTGAACGTACCTCCCCCTTGCTATAAGTGTTGTCTGTTATAAAGCAGAACTCCTCCACACGAGGAGCGCATATTTCTTCGTATTTCCTGTGAAGTACCAAAAAAGAGAAAATATTCAGAAGAGAGGCAAAAGGCTTGACACATCGGCAATATCCGGACATACAAAAACTCGACCATAGTCACAAACGTCACTTAGAACCCACAAGAACAAAAACAATTGTGCACTTTATATGCCAATCCTAAGTCCAGGTGAAAGATGGACAGCCAGTTAGCTTAAGAATTACAGACGACAAGAAGGTTAAACCATGAACATACTACAAAATCTGTGGACAAGTATCTATCAAACTGAGGGAAAAAGTAAAGACGAAACAGATATCTACTACCTGAATCTTGTAAAGTAAAGACTAGATGCATGCTTCCACTCATCTCCAACTTTAATTTATAGGCCTAGTTGCTATTGCAGCAGTACAAGATAATCATTTTCAGTCAATCATCTGTGTTGTCTTACTTAGAAAATCACCCCCAGCCCTCCCAAGTTTGCCCCCATCCATGTTTCACAGTTTACCACATGAACGTAGGACGAGGAAACGTCTCATGAGGCTAAACTAAATCAGGATTAAACTCAAATAATTTCTTTCAGATAAGGTGGGGGCAAAAAATCAAAATGCTAAGCAAGCAATTGACTTCCAAGAGATCATCTACCCACATACGAACATACCCCTTGCAGCTTAAAAAGCAAAATGCGAACTCAAGGTGACTGATGATGTTACTAACTACCTAAAGAGATCTACTTTTCTCATTATGTGATGGTCCTATCACTTGTCTATGGCCTTAGATGTTATATGTTCAAATCAAGAACAAACTCCTCCCCCCATTTCCTGTTATTTGTCTCGGGTTATTGATAAAGGATTTTGAGTTGCAAAGTAGATATGCAATTACAAAGGATAGGAGAGTACTCAAATAAAAAAATGCATACGATATGTCCACCATGAGAAGTTTGACATCAGAAAAAGAAAAGCTTTGATTCGCAAAATGTGAATGACATACATGGAATCATTTTTTTACAAGCTCTCATCTTCAAGAAGCAAAAGAAGTAAGGAGTAAATCAGGCAAGACTTACGAGGCAATAAGCATGCAGGTAATGCCAAGCAGCTGTAACCTTGGTCTTTCAATATAATTCCCCGAAAGAAATTGATCAATGATACATACTGTGAGATAAAGTGTATCTGGAACAAGCCTATATTCCTCAGTGACCTGAAGCAAGAAAAAGAAGAATTAAAAGCAATCTTGCAATCTTAACTTCGAAGAAAAGAAAAATGCAATCACAGAGCCAAAGGTTCTGAAGCATCATTAAGTTGCTAGAGGTACTTGCATTGCCCTTATGTTACATCTGACACAAAATAGCATGACTGCGGTGTTGTCCAACATGCAATCTTGTTCAAAAGACAACATGAAGTAGTACTCGGTTATATGTATTGATGACATGTCTGGGCATATCAATGCAAGGTACTTTCAATCTCATTGCTTTTTACATCTGAGTTGGTGCCCTTGGCTTAAACATTCATTTCAGAATCTGATTCTCTCGTTATCATTGGTTTCTTGTGTATTACACTCTGTTCTTACAACCTGATTGAAGGAACTGATCATGAAACAAAGATCCAACAGACAGAACCACAAAAGATACAAGAAGGTCGTGTTGCATTTGATGAAAAACGGTAAACCAGTAAAATATTCTATACTTCCCTGCATCCGATATAAAGTGCTCATCGTAGCTGGGCAGTATAAAAAGAGGAATTGTGGACCTCTTTTTCTACTTTTGCTAATTGAAGTGGAGACATTTTCCTTACTACTGGACTAAGGTTAGATCTCTATATAACCAACAATAAAATTTGAAGAAAATCCATGCAGATAACATTAGACAAAAGAACTTTAGAGGTGCATAGTCCATGATTTGAAAAAAAAAGGTTGACCTTTCTATCACCACAATCTACAGCAAAACAGGGAAACTGTAATGGACACCACACAGATAATGGCAAAGTGTGAACCTCCACAAGCCAATCAATCAAGATTCCTCGCATGCCTTGAGTGATATCCCGCTGCAATGTTTCCATGAAATCAGATGAAGGTCTTCTGACAAGCTGAAGAAAATAGAATTTTGCAGCAAGATCATTTTCTCCAGCTGATGAACATAATCCCAAAATATTAAATTTCCAGTTGGTTATAGAAGTTTAATGCGGATATTCAACAACCGAACTAGTGAAATCATTTGACCGTTACTAGTTTGCATAGTGAGTGCCAACATCATCCATGAACTTTCAAGCACTACAATATCAACATTTCACATAGCAGAAATAAAAGTTGAATGAAAAATCAAACTGAGTGCAATTTAGGAGCTGTTAAAATACTGCAATTGTCCAAACGAATGCAAAATAGCCATGAAAATTACGACCTATTTCCAAAAGGGGTACCTCTGCAGCACGTAAGTTAGCATATATGTCAGGAGCATAGAGACAACACATCTGAGGATTTGCATGATCAGAATCAATATCTACAAAGTCCAAACAAGTAAAGGCTTCCCCATCTTCAAGCTTAGCTGCATTAACAAGATAGCACCTTGTCAGAAAATCATTTCTTGTGTGAAAATACCAAATTAACAAAATGCAGAAGAACAAGAAAATAGATTATCATATATCACAATATTACATTTGTTGAACCAACTTGGAACTCTCAATACGCCAATGAGACTAATTTCAATGGCGCTTATAGCACTCATTGGAATGCAGACCACTCCAGACTGTTGGATGTGTTATATACCTGGTTTGTAGAGATGTTCTACAACCAAAGGCAGGTCACATGTGCCCCCCCCATCTCTGACACTATCCATTCGCACCTGTGGGAACAAATGGCCATCATCCCGTTTCTCCAATTTAGTAGCATCTTGTGATGTTGACATCTCTGCCAAGCCTAATCTGTCTATTCTATTTGTCTTTGCTTCAACTTTAACCGTTGCACTTTCAGTAGAAACAGCAGGAACTGCGACAAAAGCCTCGCTGGAGCACACTTTGGGCTTGGAAGGACCCGATTTAACCAGTCGGGAGACATTTTTCTGAAGGCAAGTATCAAAAGGACAGACATAAGGAAAAGAAGTAACATGTTCATAGTTTTGTACTTAAAACTAGCTCAAAACTACTCGAAAACAAATTATGACCTGCAGCCATGTTTTATGCTAGACAAAAATATGGAGACCACTAGTTGTATAGTTTAATTCAAGATAAAAGTCCAAGGTAATTGTGATTACATCCCTCATCACTGCAAATGCTTCAAACAAAAAATACATCTTATATAATTTGAAGAGGAAAGATTTGTAAACCTGCACTTTTGCAACATTTATGCAATCTTTGACTAAATTGTCACGGCACATGTTAGTGACATCCTTAAGCACTGCCCGTCTTTTGCATTGCATTGCTGCATTGGCAGGAACAGCTTGACTGTTGTCGTCCAGGGACGCTTCTTTTGCATTGTCCCTTTGCGTCCTTTTCTTTTCTGGTTTTGGGAGTGGAGGTTCCAAGGGAAGCACCCCGCCACTTGCACGCATGGCAGCAGCTCGAGCTCTTGTTACTCGAGCTGTGTGTGCTTCATAACCAGCTACAGCAGTACTCTTGTTCTTCATGATCAAAAGGACTCAGAAGAGAGTACAAGGTCCTCTGTCAAAAAGCTATTTCATCAACCTGCACATCAATTTATTGTTGATTTATATCATACTCGCAGTATAATGTAGAAATACATACTGAAGATACGAGAAAATTGCTAATTTACAATCTCAAACGGGCATAGCATTCAGCCCATTCATGACACAAAATTAATCGGCGTCTACAAACATAGTATGATGAAATATGTGCTTGGAAAAAAAAACTGAATGATGAACGCAACGTGGTGACATTTTGAACTTCCAATCTGACACATAGAAATTCCACCTAGAACAATCTGCTAGGTGACTACGACCCTAAAACCTTGAGCAAAATCAACATTTCTCAGATCCCAGTACAAAAATTGAGAGATCGTCAGGCCCTTGAAGATACATGGCGGTAATTGTAGAAGGAAAAAAAATCAAGAAGATAGCAAATTTAACAACATAAGAAAATCACAAAAGCATGGTTTGATACCTTGACACAAATGAGGGATCGTTTGTATGTTAAGACTTAAAAGGCATTATTCCTTGATGGATCTTTTACAAGTGGATAACAATTGTGCCCAGGGAGAGAAAGCCGCACTGAGAGAAAGAGAGAAGGAAAACAAGATGAGTACTCGAGAAAAACCTGGAATCAGGCATTTCGAATTAAATGAGAGCATTTTAGGGTTTAAAACAGCAATTCAAAAGACCAGATTATCAGGGATTCACGAAAAAGAAACATAAGACCAACGTGGGAAAGCCCGGACCAAGAAAAGCCAAATCAATTGCAAATCCAACGAGAAAATCGACAAGAATTTGTCAGATACTCACAAGAAGAAAAAAAGCATCAATTCCCAACTCAAATCTACGTCCCATACACCAACGCATCCTTCTTTCTATACAACAGTACCAAAACAAGAAAATAACCTAAAATGCACTCGAATCGACCACGAGACCAACAAGTAAAAGAAGATAAAACTCCAAGAAACCAAATCCAAAGGCGAACCAGAAAGAAACCCCACGTAACCCACTGCGACGCGAAGCCGCCAAAGGCAAACCCCAGCGATAGCAAGAAAACCAAAAGAAAACGGCGCAGAGCGACAAGATCGGGTCCAAAGACGCCGAATACAACCAGACGGGGGGTGGATCTCACAAGACGGGCGACTGACCTCGCACGCCGCCGCCGATCGACGAGCTCCGCCACCCCTCCGACGACCGGAGACGGCCGGAGACGCCCGCGCGTCGCGTGGGGCATGCGACGCCGGGGGAGAGCGAGTAAGTGAGTGAGCGAGAGGGAGTGAGCGAGCGATCGATGGATGACGAAGCGGGGGTTGGAAAGAGGGCTGGAATTAATAATAAAGAAAGAGGAGAGCGGGACGTTGAGCAGTTCAAACCCCCGTCCGAAAAATTGGAGCAATTGACTAAAAGATGATGGTATTGGAGCAATTGACTAAAGATGATGGTCCTTCATTGGACTATATTATATAAATAGAAATGAAAAAAAAAGGTGTGTGCTTATTAGTGATAATTAATAAATATAGCAGTTTTTTTTCAGATAGATACGTGTGTAATAAGGTTTGTCCTAATCACTAGCCGCGCACCCGAAAACGTGACCCTCGAAAGAGACCACGTTGGATCCGAGTCATCCGATGGCATTTGGCTTGTGGATGTGGTGATTTGTGCGACTTCCGAGTCTCCTTAGTCTCTCGATAGTGTAATTTATAGTCAATTAACCGATCTGATAATATCAAATTAGAGAGAAACTAGCGTGCCGTGTTATTGACCGGAACCCGGAATCTCTAGCTGACCGTATTTTCTATTTAGAAGTTTTTTTTCACGTGGATTTTGTATTTATTATACAGCTCAAAATATTTTTTTTTGTGGAGACGTTTGAAGAAGTATAAATTACCGTATATACACCATCAATATTATTATTTGTTATACGTCTTTTGGTCAGTTTTTTTTTAATGAATTGAGCCGTTAGATTAGATTAGGGGAAAAAAGCTCCACTTACATCAGTCCCATAAAGAAGGGCCATGAGCACCCTCTAGGACCAGACAAAAACAGAACTAAAGTGTGAAAATATGCTCTCGTTATTTGAGATCATCTGCTTGCGAGAGATTATAATTTATTGGTTTAAAAATGGGGAGGACATTTGTGCGCAAAAAAATGATAATAATAATAATAATGTATATTATAAATGCTTTAGATGTGTATATTTAGATCCCTGATTTTATATGCATGCGTCCCTTGTGTTTCATGTTTCAAATTTTGAACGACGGTTGGCTGTATCAAATCGCTTGATGCTGCATAGCATAAAATGGCAAGTGCAATCATATCAGTCATATCACGTGATATATTATTGTATTATTCTCTATTATATATTTAAGGGGCGCCAATCGCTGACTTCAAAATGAAGTGCTCCATTAATAGTCAAAACGCAGGCAAAAGAACTACTAATAAGCGGATGCATGATGCGGGCGCATCTCCATATAAAAACCTCTGCTGAGCACCAAACGGCAGATCGCAGCGAGTGCTGCATTTATATATCGATCTCCAATACCCAATTGGAAGATGTCCACATTGACATCCTAATATATATATATGTATATATATATGTAAACAGTAAACTCCTGCTACATTTGGATTACTAAGATAACATTCCTAGACCCAACCAATGCAGCCAACTAAGAAATGCGTTTCAGTTTCCATGTGACAATGTGCCCTTCTTGATGATGATACGACAGACACACACATGTTGTTGTGACTACGAGCACAGTCCACTATAGGTACCGTAATATTATTCTTCATTTGCCAACGCAAATCCAACTGGACCAACATCTGGAGTCCAGATGTGATCGGGTCCAAACCCAATTCCCCCAAAATTTTCGTCTAAATTACAAGGTTATGTATAAATCCTCGAATAGTAGTATAGCAAGGTCCACTGCGTCAAGAACCCATGCTCTCCTAATAAAGTCCGGAAGCACGGATATATATTCCTGGAACAAACTCTTGACGGCCTATTCGAGATGCGTCGGCCCCATCGAAGCCCACAAGCTGTTCGACGAAATCCCCCAGCGAGACGCCGTCTCTTGGAACTCTCTCGTCGCCAGCTACGTGTCGCACCACCATCACGAGCCTGCATGGGATACCTTAAGAACCATGATGGGATTGGGTGTTGCCTTCGACCAGTACACTCTAGGGAGCGTCCTCAAGTCGGTGGCCGACGCTGGCCACGTCGAACTCGGACGCCAACTGCATGCCGCGACGACGAAGGGCGGCTTTGATGGGAATGTGTTCGCGGCGAGCGCCCTCGTCGACATGTACGCCAAGTGCCATGCAATGGACCACGCTCACGCCGTCTTCGAGCTCGTGCCGGAGCCCAGCGTGGTCACGTGGAACGCGGTGATCGCCGGTTACGCGCAGGTGGCTGAGCTTGGCACCGTTATTCGGCTTCTTGGTCGGATGGAGCGGTCGGAGGTGGCGCCTGACGAGGCCACTTTTGCCAGTATCTTGACGCTAATGGACCGGCCGCACTACAAGTTGATGACCCAGATGCATGGCAAGATCGTAAAGCACCAGCGCATAGCCCCGGAAGCTATTGTCTTCAATGCAGCGATCACTGCTTACTCACAGTGTGGGTCGGTCGTCGATTCGGAAAAGGTGTTCGACGAAATGGGCGATGACAGAGACCTAGTGTCGTGGAATTCCATGTTGGCAGCGTATGCAAGCAACGGTCTTGTGGACGAGACGATCCAGCTGTATGTTCGAATGCAAGAAGCTGGAGTTGATCAAGATATGTACACTTTCACTAGCATGCTAAGTGCTTGCTTTGAGGGAGGACAAGGTTGGCAAGGAAGGATGCTGCATGCTTTGGTGGTTAAGAGGGGCTTGGACAGGGCAATATCGGTTTCTAATGCGTTGGTGGCGTTCTATGTTAGACACGATGATGGTCGTATGATGGAAGATGCTGTGAGATGCTTCGGTCGCATGGAGCACAAAGACAGTGTGTCATGGAATTCGATTCTGACAGGGTTTTCACAAAGAGGGATGAGCGAGGAAGCATTGCAGTTCTTTGTGGAAATGTGGTCTGCTCATTTCACAGTTGATCAGTATGCCTTCTCTGCGGTGCTTAGATCTTGCTCGGATTTAGCAGTCCTTCAGTTGGGTCAGCAAGTTCATGGCTTAGCTCGGAAGTCTGGTTTTGATTCAAACGATTTTGTGGGCAGTTCATTGATATACTTGTACTCCAAATGTGGAGTTCTAGAGGATGCACAGTGTGCTTTTAATGAGGTGAACAAGGAAAGCTCAGTGACTTGGAACTCAATAATTTTTGGGTATGCACAGCATGGGCTGGGTAAAATCTCACTCGATATCTTTCAAAAGATGCAAGAACTTGGGGTAGAACCGGATCATATTACGTTTGTTGGTATTCTCTCTGCGTGCAGTCACATTGGTCTGGTAGAAGAAGGGTTCAACTTTCTACAAGCAATGGAAACAGTTTATAAAATCCCACTCAGAATGGAACACTATGCATGCGGTGTTGATCTATTTGGTCGAGCAGGGCGACTTCATGACGCAAAGAGATTGATCGATTCGATGCCATTTGAACCAGATGCCACGGTGTGGATGACTTTGCTGGGTGCATGTAGGATCCATGGTGATATAGAACTGGCAAGCCATGCAGCTAGACATGTTCTAGTGTTAGAACCCAGAGAACATTCCACTTATATTCTTCTATCCAATATGTATGCTCGCTTTGGGGTGTGGGATGGCAGAGCTATGATTCAGGGAGCAATGAGGGACAGAGGAGTGAGCAAGGTTCCTGGTTGCAGTTGGATTGAGGTCAAGAATAAGTTACATGCCTTTAACGCAGAAGATAGATGCCACCCTGAGGCTGAAGACATATATGAGAAATTAGAATCATTGCTAGAAGAGATTGAAACGACACCCTATGTCTTGATTTCTGAAGCCGAAATGCATGATGTAGAATCAGGTTAATATGATCTGCCTTGGATGATTTTCTCCTGGCGTGCATCCGTAATGATTATTAACAAACATTTCCCTGATGAGAAATTTAGGTTCTTTGCTGGAACTGTAATTGATGGATGGAAAGATTCTTTTATTGTTACTTTGCTGTAGCAGAAGCCGAGACTGGTGAAAGCTATTGAAGGATGAATTCCTCTATGCCAGTGTCTTGCATCAAAGCCATTGAGTGAAACACAATGCATTTTTCTGAGAGTGATACCTATTTTTCAGCCAAAGTAATAATGCATCGGAGCCTTGAGGCAGAGGTTTCTTGGAGGGAAATAGTGAAGCAGTGATAATTGCAATCTTAGGCTAGATGTATTCCTGATAAATTTCATTGGTACAGAGCACATTGAGAGAATAAAGAGACTTGGAAGAGTCGGATAACTTTTGGCTGTAATCCGGGAAACTGGTTAGATGCCTATTGCGAGCTCTTGTGGACTTCAGTTACTTTCATCAATGCTTTGGAGTCCTCCAAAGTAAGAACATCAGCATACATATAATTAGCGTCAGATACTTTGATATGATGCAGCACAAGAGAATGGATACACAATAACCACATTCAGAGTTGTCAATACAGCGGCCGAGGAAGTCACAGCATCACAAGTTAAAAAGGGTTTGATTGGAGAGCTTATTAGAGTACGCAAGATTAATCTCGCATGCTTCACTTGAACTGTGTTTGAGGTGTGGAAATTCAACTAATATTATCAACATTCACTTCTTCCATTGAGGCAACTGCTGAACAATAACCTGTAAAATAGACGGAAGAAGATTATGTGTAAAAAATAAGGATTGGTGGAATGGTTGTTCTGCAACTGGTAAAAAAGATGGAATTCTTCTGTTTCAAAAAGATGACAGCATGTTGCTTGCAATTCATAAAAATTTTTGAAATGCTATTGTAGGAACTTGCATCCTGCCTATCATATGAACTTCGTGATAGTGCTATATGTTATTTGTCAAGGTCATTTAGATCAATGCTAATTACTTGCTGTGTATGAGAGAAGATTTAAATGCAGGTGCACATGAGATAAAGATCTATGTGCGGGGACTTCATCTTGTTCTTTAGACCACCGATTTTATATCCTGAGAAATGTCTGGAAGTCGGTTTGTTAATGTCCTTGATGTGGTTGTATAGTATCATTTGCGCATTTGCTCCTTAAATCAATTTATCTTCCAAACCATGGCTAGGATTTTGAGGAATATGATTGTAAACAGATGCTGCAGGTTAGGATGTCTGTTTAAAGGTGTCAGGCAGACAGAAAATAAAAATGGCCTTGCTGTGGGATAACAAGTGTAAAATTGACTCTTTGCCTCACCTTTCCCGTGTTTTCTTTGTTTCCGACAATTGTCTGACAGGCTAACCTCCAAGATTCCGGCTTCTGCATAAAAAAACCACAGAACAAATGCCAGTGATGAGGATTAAATGGTAACAAGCCATCCGCTCGTTCATGTTCAGTCAAGCTTTGTAACTTTGCAGAAGGATACTTTGAAGAGCGCAAACAGTTTGACATGTAAGTATCATTACATTGACTCACCTTCTTCAAATATCGTTGCTCTGTGTCTGTTCTTTTATTTAAGAGATCCTTGCCATCGATTATCTGTGAAAAGAGCATCCATATGTTTCAGTCTGTCCTGAAAACTTCTGGTGAACTACTGGAACAATAAGCATTATGACGACGAATCCTTATGTCAAGAATTTAGTAACCAAATGCAAGGAAAACCATCCTAATTTCTGTGCTCAAACTTTGATATTGGTAACTAGATCACAAATTTTGTTGCCTGCCTCACTCTGTGGCCTTTATGTTTCTCTAAATCACTACAAACTGAAACAAATTCAGAACACAGATATAGCAGTTCATGTACCTCTACAATGCATGTACCACAGCTACCTCCTCCTCCACAATTCATTACTTTCCCCTACACAATGCCGAAGCTTTATAAGTATTCTTCGACGAGAATGTTTCGGGCATTACAACGAGAAACTAATTACAGAATGTAGAGCTTGGTCTCATACATAGGCGGCATAGAGCTCAATCTTGTTATCGAGCATGATGTTCCTGAGAAGCTTCTCTCCGCTGACCGCCCGAGCCTTCTCCACTGGATACGATCCATCCTCCCGGGCCTTCGGCTACAGAGATGATTGATAGAGCACAACCCATAAAAATGAAGACTTTGTAAGATATGCATGGAATACACAAGCTGCATAGTTTGTTACCCCTATGAATTCAAGCTCGATTTCCGGCTTCAAGGTCTCGGAAGAAGCCGTAGTGCTCGATGGCGAAGTGTTGGCAGAGCGAACGAGAGATCTTGGAAGATTCACATTTGTAGAAGCCGATAAGAGGCTGATGCTTCTTCCAGGTTTACTTCTGCTGCTGCTGCTGCTGCTCGGAGGACAGCAAGAAGAGAAGAGAACAAGTTGTTCTCGCCTGGGTTGAACGCTAATGAGGGATGAAGGGAGAAGGCTAGCAGCAGCCATGGCTCACTGTTCTTCTTAAGCTTGTGGAGTTTATTAGCCTTGGCTCCCATGGAAGTGCTGTAGGATAAGCATGCGTTGGTGTGTGTCCACCACTAGTGCACGTAGCCTTTGATGGATCGAGCCATAAGGATTTCCGATCAAACCACATCTAATTAGGATGTCGCGAGCCTCTGTCCGTCGAGCCATCGCCACCACCATCTCCACCTATTCCTCAAAACTTAACCAACTCCATCCTCTCTCCACCACGGCCGCCGGCGACGCCGCCGCGGCTGTCTCATGGCTTTCTACTCCAGGAAACCCGCTCATGCGCTGGCCTCCGCTAAAAAACCCGGCTTTACAAGCCCCCCAACCCATCATACCCAATGAGACCTCCAAGTCCACGCTGCCACTGGCGCTGTGCACCGGCGATGCGGACGCCGTTGCAGCCATTTCCCATATCCTTCTCGCCACCGCCACCTCCAATCTCGACGCCGCCCTCCTTTCGTCGCCCATCACTCCCCTCCCATCAATTGTCGAATCCATCCTCTCCTCCCACCCTTCTCTTCCTTCCACGCGTCTCGCCTCTCTCTCCCGTTGGGCTCAGCCCCATCTCACTCCCTCTCTCCTTACCTCCCTCGTCGACCTTCTCTCCCGGCAACGCTG
Source organism: Narthecium ossifragum (assembly GCA_963920575.1). Lineage (NCBI taxonomy): Eukaryota > Viridiplantae > Streptophyta > Magnoliopsida > Dioscoreales > Nartheciaceae > Narthecium > Narthecium ossifragum. Next base: position 636,134 of record OY986970.1, on the reverse strand, counting down.
CTTCTCCTCCGCTTGGTCCCTCCTCCTCCACCACCACGACGAACCCGTTCCTATCCCCGCCTTCATCTCTCTCATCCGCCGCTACGCCCGCGCAGGCATGCCCAACGCCGCCATCCGAACCTACCACTATCTCCTCAGCCAACCCTACGCGGAGGTCACATCGTCAATAGACGAAACCGAACCCCCCGATCCTTTCCTTATCCTCATCGATGCCCTCTCCAAGGAGGGCTGTGTCCGCGCCGCCGCCGAACTTCTCGAACGCCACCGCTCCACTGCCTCCATCCGCTGCTATAATGTAGTGCTCCATGGATGGTTTCGTTCCCGCAAGCTCAAGAAAGCCGAACAGCTATGGAAGGAGATGCGCTGTCTGGGGGTGGCCCCCACTGTCGTCACCTATGGCACCCTCGTCGAGGGCCTCTGTCGCATGCGCCGCCACGAGCAAGCACTCGTCCTGCTCGACGAAATGCGCGCTGCCGGTCTCGAGCCCAACCACTTAATTCTTAATCCAATCGTCGACGCCCTTGCCGAAGCGGGCTCCTTCAAGGAGGCATTGGGATTCTTGGAAAAGTTTCCACTTTATGGCGTCTCCCCCAACATCTCCACCTTCAATTCCCTCGTCAAAGGTTTCTGCAAGAATGGCGACTTAGTCGGAGCAAGCAAGGTTCTGAAGACGATGATTGGGAGGGGAATTCTGCCAATCTCGATGACTTACAATTATTTCTTCAAGCATTTCTCCAAATTCGGGATGATTGAGGAGGGTATGAATCTTTATACGAAGATGGTTCGATCGGGGTATGGACCAGATAGGCTGACGTACCAACTGCTGATCAAGATGCTGTGTGAGAAGGAAAGATTGGAGCTTGGGATGCAGATGATCAAGGAGATGAACCAGAATGGTTTCGAGTCAGACTTGGCCACGAGCACTATGTTGGTGCATTTGCTATGCCGGCTGCGGAGGTTCAATGAGGCCTGTGAGGAGTTTGAGGATATGATCAAGAGGGGCGTTGTGCCGCAGTACATAACGTATTATAAGCTCACGAAGGAGTTGAAGAGGTTGGGGATGGATGATATGGCAAGAAAGGTGTCAGATTTGATGGATTCAGTCCCGCATTCGACAAAGCTGCCAGGGAGTTATAAGGAGAGGGAGGGCGATGAGGTTGTGGAGCGGAGGAAGTCTATAATCAGGAAGGCTCAGGTGATGTCTGATGCTCTGAAGTTAAGTAAAAAGCCTACAGAATTGAGCAACTTAAAGAGCTCATCTGACAATGCTGTTGAGAGAGCACAGAGACTGATATCGGATATTAGGAGACGAGTATATTCAGTGCCAGGTGATTAGTTCTATCGACTGCATTTCAAAGTCTTGCAAAACGATCTTAAGCACTTGAAGAAGGTTTGCATTTAAGCTCCAGAAGATGACCTGGTTCAAAGCTCTAGCTTTGTGAGTTCAATCGCTTGCTCACTTCAAGTTACCCAGCTATAGCCATAGGTAATTCCTTACATGTGGAAGTTTCTATTTTGCTTCTTCATCTTGTCTGTAAATGTATATTTTGTTTGATCAACCCTCCAAGTTGCATAATGTGAAGCGTGGATGACGTGAGGTGGTGGAATTTGACTCATGTAATCATCCGATAATCGCCTAGCATATTTTACCTTTGATGACATTATGCCTCTCTTTCTTATGACTAAGCAGAGCGGATTGTTTTGTACTTCTTGATTTGCAGATGGCATGGTCATAATAATGTAATTTGTTCCTATGACTGGTTGTTCAACTTTCTCTTTGCTCTCTTGTGTTTGATGAATGGGCAGAGCGCTTATGAATTATGATAGTTTTTCCCAAGAGAAACCGCATTGAACTCGTAATAGTTATAATCAGCTTTCATTCGGCCTTAAGAAAAACTTTTAAACTTATTGTTCTACTTGTGGATGTGGGGGCTCTATGCCATTTTTTATGTCAGTATCGGTTGATATTTTTGAGTTGGAATTGGGACCATTGACTCCAATTAGAAACAAAGGGTTATGCCTAGAAATGTCTTATGAAAATGCCAAGTCATGGACTAACAACCAAGCATTGACAGTATGGTTTAATGTACCATGTTCCACAGTAGTAGACATTGATACAACTGTTATTTGATGTTTTAAGGCATGACCTTTGGGTGGCATGGAGGACTTTCTGAAGATATTTGCTTATGATGTTGAGAGAGGTATTGAGATAGACAGAGGAATGTGCAAATTTTCTAAATTTTGCATTCATGTCGACACCCATCATTGTCATTTCATAAACTTGTGGTGGAATCGGACCCTTGACGAAGCTATTATTGAACTCTAGTGAAATAGTCGGTTGCCCTACTCGGAAAGTTGTCTCACATTCTTGTTCCCTTGTGTAGTCGAGTGCGTCAACATTTTACTTTGAAGACGATTTTGAACTATCTCATGCTTGAGACATTTGCTTCTACACTTGCAAGCTGGATTAATAAATTTGTTGATGTTTGAGTTAACATAGCAGGTCCAGGGTTCATCTCCTCATGCTGATCAGGACGTTTTAGTAGCTGGGGTACTGAATGACACCCCTTCCTTCATGTGTATGATTTAATTTTGATCATAACTTGGCTTGTTTATATGTGATTTAAATTATAATATTTTTTTCACATGATTTTTCTTCGACCCCGCTGATTAAAAGTCCTGGAGCCGCCACTGACTGCAGCGCTCATGACAAATTAAAGACACCGATTTCCATTGTCTGTTTCTGGTGCTCAAAAAAGGAGGTAGACTATAGAGCTATTTTATGAATAGAGGACAGGTCAAAGGTATGTGTGGTCTTAAGCTTATGTCCGTTTGTTCTGGAATATGATACCCTAGTCTAATTGAGACGAATATGGACCACATTAAGACATCAAACAATCTTGAGCAGGCGAGGCCTCTGAGTCATAGAACGACCTATACCATATTCATCAGTTGAATCTGCTCCACTACAGTTGTATCTCCTGAAATAACTTTTGAAGTGACTGCAAGCAAGCATATTTTAACTTGTATTGCTTGTATGGTAGCTAGCATCTCTGTTGCAAGCCTGCCTGCCTGCTTTACTATCTCTCGTCGATGAAATTAAGGATCATGTTATCCTTCTGAGAAGAATCCAATTTACTTATAATTTGGATCTTGAATCAATGAGTTTGATGGTGCTCTAGCCAGGATGAACTTAGCAGGCTCTGTTCTAGTTTTGATGGTGCTGCTCTCCAGATCTATCTGGTGCAGTTCATTCTATGCCTTGTATCTCACCTTCTATAGGAAACCTGAGAGCCATTAATAAACTATGTCCAATATAATATGGATGGGTGCGTACATTATTTTTGTTGTCCTGGTGAGGGAGGGCCCGTAACATTCATTACCTTGTCACTTCCCTCAACAATCCATCATTGAGAATATTCTCCATGTCTGAACCGTTCTGTATGGATTTTTATTGGTACAGAATGATTTCCTCTAATGATGGCACTCATTAAACTAAGTAGATATGATGAGGTTTTAGTTCTTTTTATAGAGTTGGCACCTGGGCCTGGCAACAGGCTTGGCAGTACCACCATGGATGATGTCCTGAAGATTGACACATACCACTCAAACTGCAATAAATTGTTGTAGAGATTGAAGAGAATTCCAATTTTGATCACTACCCATGAAGCTAATAAAGGAAGTGAGCCCAATGAGCAATGATGTTTGGTGGACTTTTTAAGCGAGCTGTGATAGCTACCATCCCCAGATATGTCTAGATAATTCAAGCAAAGTGGAGATGTTTGATGAGTGGTTTTATCTGATAAGATTTAAGATTATGATCATTATCCAATGACATGATGCGTGTGAAGAAAGGTGGTCATCACTCATCAAGAAACAGGTTTCCACCTTTATTGGTCACTCCCATGAGTACTTAATTTGCCATTTTACGTTAAAGGAGCAATAGCTCCAACACGCCTGAAAGTGACTCTCTTCTTATAGAGACAGAAGACCCATTACCATTGATGATGATAACCCATGGGAATTCTAGCCAACCCTTCGTCCCCACCACTCATCTCTTTATGCTCACAAACAAACAAACAACACAGCATGCACGTATAATTAGTGATTAAATGGTATTAATGTGAGTACTAAGAATAGGTACGATGGAGATAAGAGAGTCCTTTGGTGTTATTTATTAATCGGTACTTAAAAATGTGCTGGAAAACAAGGTGGTCTGATACCCTGATCTCTTTCTGTTAGGCTATCACGTGCCATATAGCCTTAGACACGTGCGAAGGGGAGCGGAAAAAGACAGGCATGCATACGGACACCAGCCTCCATTCCACATTTCCACTACTATCAATGCATAGAAATTTCCAACGGCTCTCTTCACCACAAAAGCCCCACTCCTATCTGTAAGACTCACACGGTAAGCCTAATAAGCTCTCTCTCTCTCTCTCTCTCTCTCTCGTACCACACACAGTAGCAGAGCACTTCCTCCATGAGAGAGAGCGAGGGCGAGAGAGAGAGAGAGGAAAAAACCAAAACATCGCCTTTTGCTCTTTAATCCGTCGAGCTCTCTCTTTCTCTTCGATCTCTCTGCGCGCTTTATCTTTCTAGAAATCCGAGCTCTGTTTGGGTTTGAGACGTGATGATGATGACGAGCAGGGGGAGGAGGAGGAGGAGTGGAGGGGGACTTGTGGTGGAATAAAGGGGGGAAAAGGAGGGGTTCGGAGGAAAGATAATGGCGGTTGTGATGATGGGTAGTGATGAGAAGAAGCCCATTTTTCACGACTTCTTAGGCATGAGCAGCTCTGGGGACGGGCCGTCCAACCCGGCCGCCGTCGGCGGATGGGCGAAGGCGGGGGAGAACGCGGCGGCACCTGAAGGAGGGGTGACGGAGGCCGAGGCTTCCGTGGGAGGTTCTTCTGGTGGCCATGGGTTGGTCTCGGGGAGCTCCGATCTGGGTTCCGGTTCGTTCTCTCTTGGTTCCTTGGCTCTTTAGATTCTGGTTTTCTCTTGGCTTTTTATCGTAAGTTTTGGGATTTAAATGGGTCTTCTTGTCATCTTGGTCGTCTGGCGTTACCTTTGCGTATCAATGGATTCATGAATGTAGGGGCGCTTTATGTTATTTATTCATGTTTTGTTTCAGTGCATGTTATAAGTTCATTTATTCAATGCTCTCTTTAGTTCCATGGATCGACGTCTTTATTTTAGTCCTTTTTCTCGGTTGTTCTCTTTAAGGGGTTACTCTTTTGTGGAGGAAATTAAATTTTTTTTTTCGTTTTTTGTTCTGAGTTAGATTTGGTGGCTAGAAGTTGTGAATTTTTTTTCTTTTCTTTTCATTTATTATCGACTTTTTTTTATGGCTATTGGTTTTATTCCTGATAGTCCTTTTGTGAGTTTAATTTCTTTGTGTTGCTATGCATATTTTAGGTTGTAATTAGCTGACTATATTGCAGTGTTTGCTATAATATGCAATGTTAGAAATTAGTTTGCCCCTGTTTTTTTTATAATTTTCAATTTTTTCGTAGTCTCTAATGTGATTTTTAACCTCCGCTCTTGAGCAATTTAAGTGAGTTTTCTCTTTATCTATGGTGATTTCAAAAGTTTCAACACTCAGTACATTGAGTTATTTGCTTGACAACTATATCGGCATCTTTCTTTCTTTTTATTTCTTTTTATTTCTTTTCTTTCATCTCCTGAAGCTTTGTGCTTATATTTCGGATGGTCCTGTTGGTATCTTGAATTGTAAAGCGGTGGCGACTTACTGCTTCAAAATATGGTCATAAACTTCTTTATCTGGCGGTTCTGATTCCGAGCTATTCCATTCTGCCAAGTGCCTTTACACTAGGCTGGTTACCTTGACCAAAGTCCTTGACCTGAAATATCTGCAATCAGATATAGCTCTTATTTTGTATGTAGTGCTAATTCGTTCAATCATCTACTAGTAATGTGGCTCAAGTCTTATGTGATGATTGTTTAGCCATCACCTAATATTGTGAATAATCTTGTATCTTGTTTCTCCAGTAATTTTCTGTAAGTGGTTAGTCGTATGAACAACTCATTCACATTTCATCGCAAGTTGTTAGGAGTATCTAGTTCCAACTGTTTAGATAAGAGCAATTTGTCAACATATACTGCATGTAAGGACCATCATATCCATCTTATGCTCATGCCTTTATGGATGGGGGTTTATGCACAAATTCACATATGAGAGTTTCCCTACCTCTACATAACCTTGGTTTAGTAGGGAGGCTTCTTAGGGACGTTGCCTTTTCGAGCATAGATCCTAGCATGTGCTTTTGTTTTAAAATATTATTCTAGCCAATTGGCTGTTGTGAGCCCTTTTCATTTCTTATTTGTCTTTCTATGTTTTCAAGCAACTTTCCTGTGATTTTTTTTATGCAGTGCTTTCGCTTTATGCATTTATTTCTGGATGTTTAAGTTAATTAGAAACCTATTAGCTTTGTATATCTATCACTTTTGGCACTTTGAGGTTGCAGTTTCATTTGTTATTGATAAGTTCTTTGCATTAGGTGCAGTTATCATCATTGCTGATATCACAAAGCCCATTTATTATCGGTCTTCACCCTTTTGATTTGTTCTTAGTGAAATTCGTATCCTTTCCATTGGTCAATTTTTCTTCCGTGCGCAGTCCAAATGTGTTACATCATTTTCCTATATATAACTTGCTTCATCATTGCTGGTACTTGAACAAGAGACTTCTTCTCTTTCTGACTTCTTATCTTGCACTTTTCACGAGTTCCCCTACTAGCTACTCCCACTTGCTCTGCCCCACTTCTACCTGATTACCACACCCCCATATGTACATCTCAATTTTCTGTAGGTGATCTTCCTTTTCTTTTATCAGCTGAATAGAAGTTTGTCTCATTTTCTGGTGCCGTTTTTGTAGTCACTGTTTTACTGTGATCAAACCTCTTTGAATTTTGTAAGAGAAACCTCTGGTTCAGTCAAGCTTTCTAATGATCTAATGACTTCTAGCAACTGATAGAGTATGTTTCTAGCATGTTCTTAAGAGAAATAGAGTAAATTTTAGTTATGTTTTCATTGTTTCCTCTTCTATCTCCTAGTAATCACGATCCTATTTTCTATGATGAAAACTGTAGAAATAACAAGTGAAAGTTTGAGACTCTACATCATGTCTTGACTCTTTATTTATATCCTTTCTCCCTCTTTCAAATTCAATCTGAGTTTGAATCGGCCTTCTTTGCTTAAGGAATTTTGGTATGTACTTCAGGTGCTAATCTCCAATCTCAGTTCATTGGCAAGAACCTTGGTGTTCTGATTATTGCTTCTTTTCTTTTTCTTTTTAAATTAATTCGCCTTGTTATGATCTGATCTTTGGTTACAACTTTCTGTATGTGATGTTCATCCTGCTCCAATTTCCACACGTTTAAGCATGTACGTTGGTTGCTATATACATTGAATTTTGAATATCTAGATCCGGGACTTGAAGTTTAATCGTTTACAATTTTTCTCCCTGTAGAGAGGCAAGGTGTGAACATGTCTGAGGTTTTTCACTCTCATGGTAGGAAGAATGCAACTCTGGGGTCTGAGATAAGTAATATGTTCGCAGGAAGAAAGAGAAGCAGTTCTGATTCAGCTTATATGGGTTTAATAAGAGACAGAATGCTTCCTCTCGGCTCAGATTGCCTTGAAAGCACACGTCTTGTGAAGGTATGCTTACTGTTTTCAGTCATATGGAACAATAGTTAAAAGCTTTCCTTATTGTTTTGCCGATTAAAACTCTTAAACCTGAAATATAGATGCTTGGGAAAGAGGTCATGATCGACCAGTTTGCAAGAACACAGAATGATCAAACTTCATTCTCCATGCAACCACCACTGAAGCAAACTGCTCATATTTTACGTCCCCAAGTTAGCGGTAGACCTGATTCCCAGCTTTCAAAGTTGGAAAGACCAATGCCAATGAATCACGGGTCGATGGTGCACTGCCCTTCACGCTTTGCCCACACTGGGACATATTTGGAGAAGCTTTCGTCTTCATATCCATATAGGGATGCGACAGCTGGTGCCACACTTGTTTCACAGGCTGCGGCAGATGAAGGTTCTAGAACAGGCATTAAAGGTTCTGGAATTATGAATATTGTAAACACCAGTTGTGGAACTGCTGAGAGAAACATAACTGGATCGTTGCCTTCTAGCAGTAGATCCAAGGCTCCCCAGATCATCGAACCAGAGACTTCTAATATTCCGAAGTAAAGCTTCTCTGCTTATTCAATTCCTGTTCATTTTCTGCTTGATGTTTGACAAAATCAAGCTAAGGAATTAATGCCATACAAAATTTTGCCTGTCGTTCGCAGTCGCCATGGCATAGCATCTGTCAGTCGACAAATGACCATATTTTATGCTGGGCAAGCACATGTATTTGACGACGTCCATCCAAACAAGGTAAGGTCGTTGCTAAATGATTCTCTGAGCTTTTCTTCCATTTGAAAGGTTATTAATGTAATATTCATCGTAGGGGATTCGACATTATTCAGGTTGTCAGTGTAATATGATTAGTTATCTTGTTTGTATTACTCCACTATCCTATATGGGGTGGAGGCCTTAGATCAGTGTACCATTTCTCTGCATTTCTCTCCAGTTGTGGCACACATTTCACTTTCCTCCGTGTCTTCTATGACAAAATTAGGGGTGTCAACTCATTTATAACAGGCAGACGTGATAATGGCTTTGGCTGGATCTAATGGAGGGTCATGGTGTACCACTTACTCCCAAAAATCAGCTGTGCGGCAACCTAGCGGCGAAGCTAAAGTGCCTTCAGCTGAGAATGAAGGGCAAAACAATCTTTCAATACCCAGCCAAAAACACTTGGGTCATGCGTATAGCCAAGCCGCAAGGATCCCTCTTGCAAGCGATCCTCCTAACATATTGTCTGGTATGAGCACAACTGATCTTGTTGTGGCAAGCTTGCTGATTTGTAGATGCCATTCTTGCCTGATATGTACCTTGGAATTGTGTCAGGTGTTCAAGGGGGGCAGCAAGGCGGCGTGGCTCTTACAAGACCGGTGGCTATTGCTTCAGCAAACCGGGACACCGAAGGCAAAAGAGAAGCGTGAAAAATGTTCCAGCAACTTATATATCAGGTTATCATGGTGACCACCCGGAAAATTAGAAGTTGTTGTCAGGTTCTCATGACCTCAGTAGTCCAATCTTAATTGTAGGATTTCATGAAGTCACCTGTAAACTTCAGAGACGTTTATTCAATTTGATGTCCTCGTCTTCCAGCCTTTCATGTCTGTTGCTATGATTTTCTTCTCACCATCTACTGGGAATGGAGAGCCATTATTTTTTCCAAGCAGATGGTGTAAAGAGATCCATTGAGATGGAGACAATAAGACTTCGTTTTTTTGCACAAAGTGTGAGCACGGTACGTGCTTTATTTCATACAGCTTGAAGTCCAATTATTAAGTGAATTTATATGAAATCAGATGCCTGCGTATGCATCGATACTGCGTTCCGAATCACTGTTTTTATAAGCATAATGAAGATAGTCTAAGAAGGTGAATGGCTTGAAGCGAGGCGGGTGATCTTCGTCCACCGGCTCCGGCGGTGCTTTCACCGTCCCATCGCTCTTCGGCATGGTGAACAACCCATACGAGATGCGGTCTCTCTTGCCGCTGGCAATCACCCTATGAACTGAAGCATATATATATATATATAACCTTTTCCATTGCTCCATGCCTTGAACAAAATAGTCATCTCCAAGTCAGTATTAGAAACTTCTTAATTATAGTTGCTTAATTTGGAGTAGAATATATAATATCAAATTCCATGATCTCCGTATGGGCCAACAAAAGCATGGTGCTGTTGTGGCGATTACCTAAAGTGATTCACCAACGATGACAACATAGGAGCCTTTTGTTAGCATAACTTGAGACCACTCTCCTTCCCTAGACTTCAGCAGAAAGACCGGCGACCGGCGCATCGCTGCTCTTCGGAGCTGTGTATCTAATCATACGGAAAAGAGCATCTGTGCTTCCAATCTGTGGATTGAAGCATTCACCGACGCCAAGCCCGTCAGAGACCATGTCAAGTATTTAACATCTCGGCGTTCATCTCTTTGAGTGCCAAATTGAGAATATATATTTATATAGGAATATAATATATTATACGTATAAACAATATGAACGTTAAAAATGTACATAAATTAATTAACATTAAGATTTAGATAACTAGATTACCAGAACTCATCGTTGCCTTTGGGCCACATGAGCTCACTGGACGCTCGAGCCTCGTCGGCGACCGTACGTGGCGTTCATGACGGCTAGCGTCTCATACCGAGGATTCTCGCCGGCTCTGTGGGTCACGTACGTAGGGGCTGGAGATGGCGCTTCACCTCGCCGGGGAGGTCGAAGAGGGTCTGCGTGCAGGCGCGCGGCGATCATCCTCTCACGCAGCTCCTCAGGGATGCCATCGTAGAGAACGTGGAGCCAGCCGCTGCCCTGCAGCGCCATGCACACCTCTCGGCATGACTTCTTCCATTCGTCTGTGCCTCGGACGATGGCTTGGGGTGTCTCGGTGAGATCAAGGCATGAAAGAAGAGGCGATGATGGCCCCATTTCGTTGAAGTTGGCAAGCCTGATGGTTTTCTAGCTTGTCGTGAGTGCTGTTTCAATCCTTATTAGTACCGTGGTCATGCATCTTGCTGTGACTTGTGACCATGCATGGCCCATGTACTGGCTATAAGTAAAGAGAAAAATGGTCGAAAATTGCAATGTTTGTAGTTATTCAAAAATTGGGATTATGATAATGAACCACCCATCCAGTTTTTGCATGGTGTCTCCTAGAAGCCTAGACAGGTCTCTATCGACATTAGTCCGAAATATTTCTGGTGAAACAGACCGTCTTTGATAAAACCTAAACATGTTTTTGAACCACTCATGAATTGTATGGTGCTTTATTAGGTCTCTTCTAGCCCCAAAAGAGAGTGCAATTTTGTTCACCCACCCAAAAAGTGGGTGAACATTACCCACCTCCCTATTGGTTCTTCCATCCCTTGTGGTCCCCATTTAACTCATACCCCTTCTAACTATAGTTGGTATCAAATAAAAAGAAAAATAAAACAAAAATTAGTAGAAAATAAGAAAACATGTTGTGAATGTATCTACGCGACGAATCGGACAAGAGATTTGATATATGTTATTGCATTGGGTATTTTGAATATCATGGGATTCTAATTAAAGTGAGTTTTTTTTTTATAGTTTTTGTTAAGCATGTTTGAATCCCAAACAAATACAAACATACACAATTGGACGATTCTTGTTTTTTTGTAGATCTTTTGATGAGTAGAGCTCTAGCTAGATATGTAGGCTTTCTGAATGAAAAGAATAATGATATATGTCACTGCTTCATTTTGCTTACACAATTATTACTAAGATTATTTGAATATGTGGGAAGGTCAGAGACGAGTATGGGTTTTTAAGGCTTTCCTCTGCATGCGGCACTTGGTGGATCACTCTCACATGGTTTGTAATTTCCATACATTGCTAAGTTTTTAAACCACATATGTATTCTTTGTTCAAGTTCAGCTTTTTGATAACCATTTGGCTTAACTAAGTAAAAAAAAAAAGGAAGATTAAAGATAAGCAAGAAAAAAGAATAAAAATATATCAGCCTTCCGATCTTGGCTACAACATGACAAACACAATGTCCTTATTTTCTACTAATTTTTGTTTCATTTTTTTTTTTTTTGATACTAATTTGTTAGAAGGGGTATGGGTTAAATGGGGACCACAAGGGATGGGAGAATCAGTGGGTAATGTTCACCTACTTTTTGGATGGGTGAACAAAATTGCACTCCCCCAAAAGACCATCTTGATTATATAACGGAGTTCATAATCCTAGCTAAGTCAAGGGTTTTACTTTGCTATATTAATATTAAAGTTCCTTTCAAAACAACAAGGTCAAGAGCTTTTTGGATCTCATGCATGTGGCCTCAGGGCAATCCTGCTTTTGGTTTATAATAGACATGCATAGTTGAACCTCGTGGTCTTACGTAAGCTAAGGAACTAAGGCACTGTTTGGCAACCGGCTTCTAACGGGGTGGAGGCTTATATTTGAAGTGGGTCCAGGGTGTGTAACAAGGGTGGAGGGCTAACGACTAACAAGGGTGTGTCAACGACGTCGTCAAACAGGGTCTAAAAGAGGTGGATCAAATGAAGATCATTACGCAGACGGTCATGGAAGGCTTGGGTATTGAGAAACACCGTCAAATCTCTCGTGGCCTCTACGGCGTACGACCTGCGGATGGATGTCGTCCTACGAACCTCTGCCGGGCAAGGACGAGACCGCATCGTCTAATTTCCTACCCACCGCGGTACAAATCTCATGACCCATCGTTAAAACAGTATCAGGTCATCGGCGGGCTCGAGGTTCAGACTAAAACCAGCGAATAGGTCCGTCCCATCTATCGATCACCGTACTCGTCTATGGCGTTACTCATGATCGAGGTATATACGTGTGTGGGTGTTGACTCTCAAAGAGTCTGTTTGGCACCGGTCCATTATGGCCGGCGGATCCTGATTTCGACATCCACCCAAGAAGAGCGGATTCCGCGGATGGGATCTGTGGATCCTGAGAAGCCAAACGCCCCCAAAGTGAATGTACGAGGCGTTTAGTTACTTGCATCAGTTGATACAACTGATGCATTACATACGTGTTTGATTGATTGTATCAACTGATGCAGTATTAGTTCATTTTATGTTTGATTAATATATATTGCATCAGTTGATGCATGCAAGCAAACGCCGCCATCACTACCGCTTGTTCACCTCCGACGACATCGTCGGCAACCACCACCATCACCACCACTCTCTATCTCCCTCATCTCTCTACCCCTCTTCCACCCTCCTCTCCTCCTTCCTCCTCAAGACCCGCAACCACCACACCCTCGTCATCCGCGGTCTCCATCCGCCTCTTCACCATTAGTCTCGGTGAAGCTCCCAAGGTCGATGTCACCTCATCGTCTCCTCCCTCCCCGGCGAAGCCGTGGCCACCCGCGGCTCCTCCTCTATGTCGAGCTTGGCCGCCGCCCGAGACCCCTCCCCCCCTCTCGGGACCACCTCCCACGACGTCTCTACGTTCCCCGCCGACACCTCGACGTCGCCCAGCCTCCCTCCTCGTCTCGATCTCCCCCGAGCTCCAAGCCTCACCGGAACCCAGCGTCGTCACCACTTGGCATCATTGTCTCCGACCACTCCGCTCCCAACCGCCTCCAGATCAGACACGCCCTCGCCTCCACGCACCCGATCCGACAATCCATCATCATCCTCAACAGGGGCCAGTGGAGATCGTGACTCGAGAGGAAAGCCGACGACCAGAGGAGGGGAAATCCGAGTGACAGGGGCCAGAGGAGGGGAGTAAAGACCAGCGCCAAATGAGGGGGGATCCGAGTGGCGCCAAAGGAGGGGAGATCCGAGCGCGGCGGCGGCCAAAGGAGCGGAGATCCGAGTGGCGGCAACGAGAGGAGGGGAGATCCGAGCGCGGCGGCGACCAGAGCGGAGATCTGAGGGCAGCAACAAAAGGAGGGGAGATCCGAGCGCGACAACAACCAAAGGAGCGGAGATCCAAGCGACGGCAACCAAAGGAGGAGAGATCCGAGCGACATCAGGAGGGGAGATCCGAGCGGCAACGGAAGGGGAGATCCAAGCGCCGATGATCCGGCGTTTGGAGGAGAAGGCCGACTGGCTCGATAAGGAGAGGGGAAGGAGCAGAGGGGAAAGGAGGGTCACGTGATGCATCACGTGGTGTATCAGCTAATGTTGAATCAAGAGATGTAGCCAATTTGACTGCATCCCCTAATGCAGCATGAAATCCTTTTTTTAACATGAGTTGATGCATCTGCTCAACCAAATATGAATTTAGACCATGATGCATGCATCAATTGAACTGATGCATGCAACCAAACACCCCCTAAATTAATGGACATGCGATGATGACTAATGGAAGGCTGGAATCCACAAGGCGTCGAGTCATGATCAGCGGCAACGAGAAAGAGGTAGTCATGAGCCATCTACGCCTAAACAAGTCATACATGTACGAGATAATATGCTACAAAGAATTACGGCTTACAAATTGTATGTATAGGATGTACATCATTGGTTGACGAGAAAGATTTGGCTGTACTAGCATTAGTAGTATGAGACTGGTCGATCCATCAGTTAAGAAGGTACGACAGCCATAAGCATGTATATTGAAGCAACAAGGATTCTTGCAGATAAGAGGCAACAGAGAGCTTCTTCCTCTCGTGCCATAGACAGAAAGCAGTGCCAGAAACTGAAGACCAGGAATCCATTCCTCTACACCTAGGCCAACATCAGATACCAAAACAGGCACCAGGATAAGTTAGAACCGATCAAAACAGGTACGTTAGACATACAAACAAGGGTTGTGGTTTTGTTCTCGGACATGTTACTTCCATAGCTTCACAAACTTATCATGACTTGCAGAAGCCACCAATCCATTCACATTTGATACAGCCAAGGCCGCAATCAGTCCCTCGTGTGCTGCAAGGGTCATTGTTTTGTTCTCAGACATGTCCCACAGCTCCAAAGACTGCATCATAAACAACTGGATTTAGCAGGTTGGATTGCAATAATTTTAACACTTCTCGCGATAATGCAAATTACCAACAAACACCTCCAAAGCATCCTAGTTCTGCAACTTGCATTACTGTAATTGCAATGTCTGAGAATAAAAAGAACTATGGCTTCTGTTAATCAAGAAAAGTGTTACAAATGCTTCTCCACAGTTATCCTTATGTTAAGCTAAATGTCCACCTCATAGCTTGTATTGATATTAGTGTAGCAATTTTTGTTAGAACATTTGCACAATGTCCTCCAAGCATCCTTCCTCCACAACAATCCGCTTGTGTCAGACTTATAGATATTCTAAATGTTCTGCTATTCAAGGAAATCTTCTGACAATGATGGTTTTCCCTTGATGTTATATCATCATGATTCCATGGTTCATAGGAGTTGAATATAAGTAGCACAAATTCCAGAAAAAATATGATATATGTCCAAGAAAAAGCAAGAAGAAAGTAGGTTAAATGTCCAAGAGAAACATGCCTGGTAACAGCCAATGACCAGCAAAGACGGGTAGGTAGGGTGGAAAACACAAGAGTGGAACTTGTTTCCATTACAGTTCAGCTCATGTAGGCAATCACCTTCAGCCCCCGAACCAACCGACCAAACTCTGACAGAATCTTCACTAACAGAAGCTACATACTCACCAGTAGGATCCCAGCATACAGAATCAACACGTTTTGTGTGACCCTGGATATAAAAAAGATGCAAAAAACGTTAAAAGGCCAGGTCATCGAAGAAATGACTATAAAATCCCGAGAAGAGACATTAGCACCAAGTAAAAAAGGCAAGGTCACCTCTACTTCAACAAATTTTGAAAAGAATGGACGGTTATTACTAATGCAAGATAAAACAAGCACACGAGAATGCTGCATGGACATAGCATAAGAAAAAGCTAAGTATATTTTGAGGATTTATATGCTGAGCATCATAAAACAATAACTCATAAAAGCAAATAAGTTGATGGGACCAAAACCCATAAAACGAGAAGAATGAGGGAAAGTTATACAATGTTGCACTGTCTCAAGAATGAAGCTACCAAATAAGAACACAAGCTCATCAACAATGAACAACTGCAGCCAGTAGTTATGCACAACATGGAAATTATCTTCCTTTTTTGAGAATCCTCTTCATTCCTCCACAAATTTCAAAAGGTAATTTCCAGTTACAGAAGCTTCAACTATGAGACAAAATCATAATCTTCATGGCCTGGAGTTATAATAGAAACATGAACATAGTTGGATTTGAGAAGTCATAGCAGCAGTAGAAACCCAATTTATTTAAAAGTGGAATGATAAAGTTAAAACTTCTTCAGGAGATGGAAAATTGACAGATCGGGAGCATGGACCTATGGTGAAGAGAGAGAACTGTTTCAGCCAACGCTCTTCGAAGAGGATCACAGATTACCAACAATGTAACACTTGGTAGCCAATTGGCAGCACATTCCACAATTATAACAATCTTCATCCTATGTATGCCAATATGAAATACTCCAGAAGGTCTGAGACATTTTGTTTGTCTTTTATTAAATCAACTTTTCCTTAAAAGGCCATCATACACATGCAACATATAATTAAAAAACTACCAACACAAACCTGGAATGAATGCCGGCAAGCTTGAGTCTCTACATCTAATATGGATAAAGTATTTTCAGAAGCAGCTGCAAGATATCTACCCAGACGAGGCTGAAATCTCATCTGGCTCGTCCCACCCTGTGCCAACAAAATTCATGGACAAACTATAGCATTAAGAACAACTTCTGATATCCTAAAGCAAATAAGAAACCACTCTCAAAGCAAACAAGAAAACATAATTCAAGTAAATGTTTTAGCAAATGTATTTTACATACCTTGAAAACTCTAGCACAGCTACCATTATTTATGCTCCAGTAACGTATTTCACCATCCTCATCACAGGAGCCTATAAGATCTTCTTTGTTCGGATGGAAGTCTAAGGACTTAACAAATGCAGAATGTCCCGTGAAAGTACGAAGTGAATAACCTGGCTGCAAATTGGAGATGTCATTCAGATAATTGCATGACGAGCTAGGCTCATGCTTTTGAAAAAGAGGCACAAAAAGAAATTACAATCCCAATAACATACAAATTATACAAGACATAAATTGCACGAGACACGGTTATCTTATACACAAAAGAATTATACCAATTGAGCAACATTCATTCTCAAAGCAGTTTGGTCATGAAGGTATATATCAAGGTATAAGGAACAAAAAATACCAGGAACTGAGAAAGAGAATGAAAATAAACTCAAGCAGGAACACCTGGAAGATCATTTCGCGACCTTCAAGTATTATCTATGCTCAATGTGAACAAGGGAAGGATCCAAAGATTGAACTTTAATAACCATGAGAATATGAAACAGAAGCCAAATTACTATGTTCAAGACTAGGTGTGTAAGTGGACATGGTAAGACTGCATACTCTTGTTTCTAAGTTGTCCCAAGTTTTAGAAAAGAAATGATTTGCATCTCAAAAGATGGTGCCAAAATAATGCAAGGTAAGTATGACCATCAGCACTATTGGCATCTCAAACTCTGATGGCAGAGCTTCGACTGGAAGCATGCTCATGTCTTGACAAATTGACACCGCTCAACAAATAAATGCAAAGCTGTCATCACTCACATTATCAGCATCCCAAACTCTGACAGTCTTGTCGAAAGAGGATGTCGCCAGCCGAGGCATGCTTGGGCTGAACCGGACGTCAGTAATCAGAGAAGAATGTTCCTCCAATGTAGATTTTAACTTCAGAGTATCTGTGTACCACAAAGCAGCCTGCATTGCAATAAAAACTTTTCAAACAGAGTACATTTCGAGATGGGCTACGCCAACGCTTAAAAAGCTAATAGTTATATAGTCTTCATTGTTTCATGACTAACCAAAACTTAAGAGGGAAAAAGCAATTAGTTCAAATTTGTTGTCACCTTTTTATCATGGCCTCCTGTAGCAAGCATTTTGCCATCCGATGAGAAGTGGCAACACACAACTTTATTTGTACTAGCTCTGGTGAGGCCAACCTCGCTAAAAGTAAATCCTGCAACCCACCAAAATAAAGAAGTATTACTGGAAGTCAAGGAATAGTTAAGCCGATACTTCTGACATTTTCAACACAAATACGGGCAAGCTAAAAAAATTAAGGTAGGAGCACACCTTTGGTAACATCCATACAACGCCCTACTGCATCTCGTGGATCTGTATCATCATGGGACAAAAAGGACTCGACATTATCATCCAAAGACCCATCATCTACAAAACGATCCATGTCAGCCTGCAATGTGATACCATTTATTAGACCTCAATGAGAGCTTGAATAGCTGTATGTTCCATTTTAGTTACAGCTCTGCCCAGTGGTTATACAAGGGTCAAGAAGATACAACAATTTCGTCGATACTAACCAACTGGTTTGATGGAGATGTTAGGGTTCCAGCGCCGTCAGAACCAAAAACAATTAAAGACTTCGACGAGCCCCCATTATGCTGCAATGGCATTGACATCACATCACCTGGCGTATGGGTGGAGGGCGTTGAGGGTGCTGAGCTTGGAGAAGGACCAGCGGTGTTTGCTGTTCCTGAACTGTTCGCGGGACCAGAGGACGACACAGGCTGCTTCCTTTTGCGTGCACTTGGATTCTTTGAGGCCTAACATCATTTATACCTCCAGCATAAAGTTAGTGAACCTTGAGAAAGCTAGGATAGAATACAAAGAATTTATGGATTCCCCATAACATTGCTCAAAAAGAAAAACTTTCAAGTCCATAGCAGAGATGGACATAAACACCTAGAAAGAACATTTTATATATCAAATAGGATGATGACAAAGGATATGTCAAGAGTCTATTTTCAATCAACATTCAAGGAAAAACAGCACACGAGTGCGGTACTTAAGGGTTGACTAGCGAGTGCACTACTTAAGCACCCAAAAGCAGCCTTTTTCTGACCCTGCATGAGGTAGCTTTGTTGAACATTTGAACCAATTATATGATTTAAAAACCCATTATAGTTAGGCCAGATACATTACACCAATTGAACTCCAAATTTTCCAGACCTTAACTTCACTACATTTCAAGAATGGTCATAGATAATCAATTAGATTAAGGCAAAATAGCTACATTAACAAATATGAACCCGGACAAGCATGTTGCGCACTTATAAAACCTCGACTGTCAAGCCACAAACATCATTACAGAAGATAGTGCTGAAATTAAACTCCTATCCTAAGTTACATTCAACTACAAGTGACATACTGATATCTGAACTTACTTGCTCGGTTCCACGATAGGAGTTTGAAATGCTTCCATCCACAGTCACACTACTTGCACCTACTTTTTCCTGCTGGTGAACATGATGATTTGAACTATGTGATTGCTGACTTGAGATAGTATGCTGCTGCAGCTGCTGCTGTTGGCTGCTGCTCTGTTGAACTTGCTGCTGCTGCTGCTGCTGTAGCTGGGCAATTTTCTACTACACAGAGAAGGGAAGTAAGCAGGTGGAAGACAGTAGAATAACCTAAACCAACCTATTTCCTCAAAGCGTTCACCGAAAGTCATAGTTCAAAAAGGGCTGACCAGTATGGAACATTTCATGGCCATAATATAGAGTACAAGGTGTACAAGAAACCAACATCATAGGTTCTAATTAAAACAAAAGGCATCGAGTCATATGAACATCTAAAAGACAGATTTACAACATGAAAGCACCTACATCCTACTTGAGAAAGGAAAGCCATCAACGAAAAGGTAGACCTTAAACAAATCTGTATCTGGTCGAGGTAAGGCGGGGCTTGCAGCTTGCATCGGAGATCCTACATTCTGAATAATATCACCAACAGAATTAGATTGCCCGTCCTTCCCAATAAGGTTTCTATTGTTAAAAATCATTCTGAGCCTCCTGCTTTCAATGTCACCAGCAGTTGGAGATGCCAGATTTTGCTGTGCCTGGAGCAGTAATTGCTGCTGCTGTGGACTTAAGAATTGAAGCTGATGAAAAGGTTGTGGTGACTGCATGAATGACTTTTGTTGTTGCAAAATTCCTGATCGAAGCTGGTCAAGACCCTGCAGAAATAGTCAAAGTTAAGAATATAGTTTGGATAAACTCATTCTGATGCACTGAAAGCCTATACGCTACTTAACCATGCCGAAACAAAGTCTAAAAACAATGAGGATCCCCATACCAAGTAAATACGAACAAAGTTAAATAGGAGATTGATCTTTTCCCATTAGTTGCCACTGATTTCCACAAAAGGTAAGCTATTACAAGTCAGTAGATCTTGTGTCCAAAAATGTGAAATCAGATATTATCAAATATCGGTTGGGAGTCATTAATAATAGCTAAGGACATCATCACGTGCTCTTAGATCCAATCTAGGAAACAATCATCTTGATAAAATTAAAAGAGGGAAAAAGTAATTGTCTTCAATAGTCTTTAGCAATTCAGTAATGTAAGAACACTTAAACGTTCACATAAACAACACTCAAGAATAAACGACCACCCAAGGAACTTAAAAATAAAGCAATGGAACCTTTTCTCGTGATATGCATAATTCTATCAGAAAGTAACAATGCATCTGTCATATAGCGCAAGCAAAACTTCTAGGTCATCGATACAGAAGCACTTTTAAATAAGCATAAACAATTGAAAGCAATTAGCTCAAAGGAGCAGCAAATATTTAAATGAGCATTGTACTTGGCCAACTACAGCTTATTTTTTCAGGCAGACACAATAGAGTGAACCAGACACACAATGTCCTACAGAATAGGAAGTGTAATATACATCGGCAACTAGAGATACTGTAACAAGACAGCACTCGGAGGACCCTAAAAAGACCATGTATGACAAGCTAGTTTGCAGAGGGCTTGTCAAACAATAAGCAGTTTTGTCATTCTTTTACTAAACTTAACTCTTTCAGATTTTGTAGATTGAGCCAAAATGATTGCCAGCTTGTCCAATCATGGTTCATGTGAAGTGTGCAGGTTCCATTTCAAGACAATCAAACAATTTCAGACTTCTTTTTATGCCTTCTTACCCTATTCGGATTCATTAACTGGCAATGCCACCACCCGAGTTGGTGCACTTCTATGTAGTAATGATTTGCCGCCGAAAACAATGAAAACCAGATAATAACCTCTCAAATAAAATCAAGATCAGGCAAAATAAAGAACTTCACAGTTGTGATGCACCATTGCAGTACCTATCTTGAATGATTGCTAGCAATCCTATTGCACAAGAATACAAAATCTTGCTTGCTAATTAGTGATTAACTCTCAAATCAGATAAGCCAGTGCGCCAGTAAGATGTCCATATGATGGTTCCGTAACTAAGGACAAGCATCTGTAGTTTCCCTCAAGTAGACATAGTTATGGATGGAAGCATACTTAGTTTATTTATCAAGCTAAATAAACAAACAAGGAACAGGGTAAAACATGGCAGAAGATGGGGAAAACCCCATATTACATATACCAACAGAACTATAAGTTCAATTGACGAAATAAATATATTGAAATGACATGCCATACTACACAGAACAACTTACTGTCAGGGGCCATCCTTTCAAAGTCAAATTGTTTCCAGCAGCGTTTGATCCTGCCATGATTAAGTCGCAGTTAATTGATAAGAGAACAAGAACAAATCTATAATGCTACAAATACTCCTAAACTTCTATCATCAAACATCCGAAGGAACATTCTGACAACTGGCTCACTCAGCATACACAAAGGTGGCATAACCACAAAACAAGCAGTAAGTCGCCACCTGTTTTCAGTACATATTCCCCAATAGGCTAGCACAAGAACAGCAAAGGAAATCCATTAGTTCAGAGTTAAAATGGTCCCCCACCTGGAACCCCGATCAATGATCCATCAGGACCTGCAGCTCTGGAATTCAATACTGGATTTACCTCAGTCTTAATCTCCTGTTTTTTTTTTTTACTTCCATCAGATGAGAAAGATAGGATAAACAACATAGATTATATCACTTAAAAGAACCGACCTGGGCTGGTCCAGGGAGTTGCTGGTTCCTACCCTGGACCGATTCCATAGTGCCAGGCATACCACCAGCTGACCCATGCAATACTTGCCTGGAAACCAATAAAACATGATGAAAAATCCTATATGGTTATGAAAAAGATCAGCACATCTAATCATTACATGCACTAAATAAGCAAGGTTCTTCTGTGCCTATTCTTTTTCAGGGAAAGGTTAGAGAACCGACATAAGCAGTATAAAAGCATTTGAGGAGATATATACCCTGATGGCGGTCCACATGTTGCTGACTTTAACATTGAAGCATGGTTTGCATCCAACAACTGACCCACATTTTCACCAAATCTTTGCTGCAAAAGAAGATCCCAATGTTAAGAGACAAAAGGCTTGTGCAAGATGTTGTTAAGTGACATATCTTAGAAGAATATAATTTTTCATAGGTTAAGGAAGTACCCTCATAGATGCCTCATCCAATGAATCCCTTTGAAGAGGCAGCTTCAGTCGTTCTTCATACATCTTGGCTGCCAAGGCATTTGCAGTCCCCGAACTCTGCCGCATTAGAGGATCGCCACCACCAGAACCATTTGGAGTACCATTTAAAAGATGGGCAGCTCCATCCCTCCGCTGCTGCTGCTGCTGCTGTTGCTGTTGCTGTTGTTGCTGCTGCTGCTGCTGCTGCTGCTGCTGCTGATGCTGATGCTGCTGCTGCTGCTGTTGTGCATGCCTCTGTAACCAAAGTTGATGCATTTGAATTTGTTGCTTTTGTTGTTGTTGTTGCTGCTGCTGCTGCTGCTGATGCTGCTGTTGAGGCTGTTGTTGCTGCTGCTGCTGCTGCTGCTCTCGTGCTTTACTTAGTTGGGTCTGACATTACAGCCACCAAGATGTTACCTCATAACTCATAAATCAAGTTGTAAAATGATAACAAGACTTGCAGGTAGCAAAATTACAATTACTAGATGCGTATAAGCTGAGGAAAATGCATGATATTCCAGAATGCTTTCAACATTCTACGAGGTTGCTCTGGAATGGCAAAAATGCATGATATTGAAACAGTAGATAAATTGTCTGAAAAAGTTGAGATGTTTAGAAGATTAGAATGCAAAAGCTCTGAGGAACATGCCTCTATGTACGATGCAGCCACCTCAGAGTGCTTCTCGTTCGTCCTGGCAATAAAAATATCCCAAAATACAGACCACCATTCAAATAGAAACCCACCAGGAGCATCAATTGCTGAAAGCACAAATACCTTCAAGTTAGAACTCCCAAGTAACCATTACAAGCGCAGAAGAGTAAAACCATTTCATACTCACCCACGGGATCAGAGGACACCTTCCCTTCAGCCTGAAAGGCCTTCGCAGTTGCTTGCAAGTTCCTCTTCACAAAATAATCGTATATGTAGACATCCAGCCTAAGGAAATCCCAAAAATGAGTAGGAATTCACTATATTTAAAAAAAATGAAGAAGCCAAAGCCTCGAGGATAAAGGGTTTATATCCAGAAATCAGGAAAACTGAACGGCTTACAGCAATTTCAACAAAGAGGCATAAGAAAAGCAAAACTAGCTAATAGCAGCGGTCCCGTACATTAGAAAATGTCCTGCACTGAGACAATAAACCAAATCCTTATGTTTAAACAAAAGCACACGTCGTAGAAGACGCACATAAAGAAGAACCCATTAGACAAGACGCTATATTTGGGATCAGCGGTCAGCTAAAGCCAATCGCAGCCCTTGTGCACGAGAGCTTAGCACTATTCTTCACTTTATATCTCAAGCGCGAGATTGAAAACCTGCTGGAAACCCACGGAAATCGCAAAGAAAACGTCCATCTCCTATCTACTCAAACCCTAGACCTCAATCTCCTTTCATACAGCAAACACATTCCCAAACTAAATTATACCGGCAAGAACAAACGAGACAATAAACACCAAAAAAATAAAGATAAAAAGATATCAACAACGAACCCAACAAACCCATGGAAACATGGAAAACCGACAATAAACCAGAAGATAAGCAAGAAAAAGAAAACAGCAAAATCCCAAGAACAAAAAAAAAACGTGAAAATACTCACATTTTATCCGCCTCCCAGTTGGTCTGCGACATGATCCCTCCCCAATCCCACAAGCTCGAACCCGTCCTCCTCTCGCTCGACCACCCAGAGCTCTTAACGATTCCAATGACTCGTTCCACTCGAATCCGATTCCTTCAAGAACATCCCCCTTCCCTCTCTCTCTCTCGTTCTTTCGCCAGACAAAATCCCAGAAAAGCCGATGCTAGATTTCCTCCTCCTCCTCCTCCTCCTCCCCCCGGTTAATATAGGCACCAAAACCCCAAACAAACCCTAAAAATTCTTCTAGCAGCGGAGAAGCAGCAGAATAAAAAGGGAAAGGCGATGGAAATTAAAACGACACAAAACAAAGAAACTAATTTATTTATATATAACTTCGCAGGAGGATGATAAAAACCTCGCACTAAAATATTACCCATCTATTAGCTTTATCGCCCCACTGAAGCAATCTATCTCACAAAGACACCGCCAACGCCGACCGGGTTCCTTGACATTCACACGTGGCAAGGATCCAGCGCTCCAGATCGCGTCTTTGTGCTAACGAGTCTTAGAAGAGAGTCCAAGAGATAAGTCCGTGAGTGCGCGTCTTTTTCTTCTATTTTGTTATAATTATTATTCTTAAGCTCGGCTCCAACTGGTCTGCGGACATCTGCTGCTCAAAGAACAACAAACCATGCGAGTCTCGCATACCAAACATGTTCATGTAGAATCTCTGTTCATCATAAGACGACAGCCGTCCGATCCGTGTATCTGGGCGGTTGAAACTAGCCCATCCACGCCCAGCTATCGATGTAGCGATGGGGGTCCACCGAATTGACCGCCAGATCCGTCGTTTGTAGCATAGCGTCATCAAGGATTCAACAGCTGGGATTCGTCGAAGGTTGTGGGAATCTTTGGATATGAAGCCTAGCTGTGTGGAAGACTCGCATGGAAAGGGTTTCCCATTTGGTATCGCTGCCGCTAGCAGCTTGGTGCTGCCAGATGTCATGATTACGTTTATTGGATTGGACGCCCTGAAAGAGCCCTAGGTTCTTAAGAAAATATCGAGAATGCCACACCGCTTGCCTCTCCACGCTCGGCGGTTCTGTCGCAGCTTTCCGCTACGAGAGCATTAACGAAGTCATTATGGTAATTAAATTCATCGATAAAAGAGCCGTTCCACCTGCTTTTTTCGCTTTTGTTTTCTCATGGAAGTTACTAAAATATAACCTCGAAATAGGCGCAACAAATCACTGTCCGACGGAAAATATCGGATGGTCAAAAGTCCTCTTCGTAATACTTCTTGCCAACCGTCTGATCAACTGACTTGGAAAAAAGTTCTATGAATCGTTGGATCTGATTACGGAACGAGGAAAATAATAATACGAGGCAAACCGTTCTCTTAAAAATAAGACGCAATGATTCTGTATATACGTACGTATGCTGCATCGTGCACGGAGGTGTCAAACGGGCTGGGTCGCCCGAGCACGTCATGAGCGGACCGTCATAAGGCAAGGCCCAGCCCAGCACGACCTCCTTATGCTGGGCTCGGGGTATAGGTCCTTGAGCCCGGTCCCGCATGAGCCCGCCTTAGGCCGGGCCAGGCACAGCCAGCCACGAGCCCACCCTGCTGGGCACGCCTCCAGCCTCCCCTCCCTGCAAATGTGTGTAACCGCGGTAGGTGACGTGGATGATGTTGGCGCGGTACTCGGCGATTTTGAGGAACATGGGCATGGCGAGGTCAAAGTGGGGGTGAGGGAGGCTGCACCAGCTGCTGGTGTCGGAGGCGAGGGCGTAGTTGGGTGGGCAGAAATTGGTGGCGGTGATGAAGATAGAGGGCCTCTTGGCGTGGCACCGCCGGGGGTCCATGTCCTTCTTGCACTTGATCTCGAAGCATGCGCCACATCTCAGCCCCGAGTTGAACAGCGTCACCGTCTCAAACTTGTACCCCTGGCTGTACATGTTCCCGTACCCATACGCCCCCGTCTACACAAAATCACTCTCAATTAAATCCGTTAGATTTAGCCCTAATCGAGTTAATGTGGGTGGAGAGAATGGAGTTTTACGAATACCCAAGGTGCTAGAGGTGTCGCTGCCGCCGTAGAAGGTGCCTTGTGCTAGAGGTCGTCACATATATATTCTTATAATAAAGGAGAATGGATTCCGGCGAGTGTCTCGGCCAAACAACGCGGTGGCGTGGCGCAGAATGCACGCTACCTGTGAAGCCGTGGAGATTTATGTTCCAAGAATATATGCATAGGGAGTGGCCATGCATTATTGTCATCCACCGATCCACGTACGAGCGAGGTGTGTTTCTATTGGATCCTCATCCATGGCGGTGTTAAGCTAAACGGTAGGTAGAAAAGCTTTTTCGTCTCTCTTTCGTAGCTCTCGCTTGTATATATCCTCCATGGCAACACGTCAAAAATAGAACTACATGAGGATAGAGTGGTGCCATCATACGAGGCATACAATTAATGGTTATCTTGAATTGCTGATGCATCATCTAAAGAGATGCAACTGGCATATTTGTGTGGCCAAACCAATATTATGATCATAGTTCAAAAGGAGGCAACCCAGAGTGTTTGTCTGAATTGCATCAATACCAATATATTGATTAATCATTGATTAATCAGGCAAGGCTATTATTGCGATCATACCATGTTCATCGCGAGCACTACCTTCAGACAGTGCAACTCATGGGCCGGGCCCATGTCTCAAAAGACCCAGCCCAGGGATGTGCGTAACGGGTAAAAAGTCCACACATGTTGTGTTGTAGCTTTGACGTGATCGATCTGAATGTGCGCCCAATGATCTCTGATCCGAGTCGTCATGTCAATGTGAGTTGAGTCGGCTTCTACCTTCTTTTGTACTCGGATTTAATCAGATTTTGGGCGATAAACACGCAGCCAAATCAACCACTAAAATGGGTATGTAATCCTGGGTCGAGTTATTGGATTTCAGTAACAACGTGCTCGAACTTCATCGGCTTAGATTTACCATGAGCACTAACCAGACAAAGTTCCAGCGGCAGCCCAGAGCATAGAAAACTCCAGGTGGTCCAAGCACGGGACGGCCACGGGAGCATATCATACCTGGATCTTTTCATCTAAAAGGGTTAGAAGGGTCTATGGGAGAAGCGAGAGACGGAGAGACCACGCCATCCATCATCATGCAGGCTTAATGATTGAAGTGGTGGACTGTACTATTCCTCTGAGCAAGTGACGCACATAGGTTTGGCTGTCTGCATGCCTGGATCTCTCGAGGCCTGACGCCCGGAGGAAGTCAGCCAAGAGCTCTCCGACTCTCTCCAGTGCCCGGTGCCCAGTCCCCGTCCATGAGTTTTAACTTGGGTAATGTTTTGTTTACATAGATATATGTATTGCACATGCCACCAAATCGGTAGTCTAATACTGATTCGTTATGTATCTACCGATGGACTATATCAATGAATCGGTAGTGGACTATCGATTGAATTATATCGATAGTGAAGTATCGATTGGTTGATAGAGTCCATCGGTATCTCAGTACCGATGGACCAGATGAATAATTCAATCGGTAGTCATCTAGTCCATCGATAGTGGTCTACTGATGGATTACATGAAAGAATTGATAGTCCACCACCGATTCAAACATGTGTAATGCACATATGATATCAGTATATACACCAATCAACATCCATTTAACTTTTATCAGCTCGCTGCCACCTGAGTATATGGTTTATGGTTAGTACTAACTCATACGCTACCACCTGAGCCCATGACGCCCACCCGCCTGCGCGTACCTGCGCTCTGCCACTGTGCCCGCGACGTGGATTCCCATGTACTCACCCTGCTGTCTTAACTCTTTCTCTCTCACACACCACACACACACTGCACACACACTTGCAATGTATAGTACGTACTCTCTCTTATATCAGTCCCAACTCTTGAAAACCTTTATCCCATGATGAAGGACTGGACGACAGATGAGTGGCGGGAACGAGAGGGATCAATGAGCTGGGATAGAGGTGGTGAGATCAGAGTTCATGTCACCGCCTTAATGTGAGGGATCAATGTGTAAGATCCAAGTCCCTGCTGCCACCACGATGACAAAATGGCACGGTTGCAGCAGCCACGTCATTGTCTAAAACCATTGGGGGGAGAGAAAGAGGGAGAGAGGGAGAGGGGGCAGAGATGGAGGAGGGATCATGGAGGGTTGGTGGTGGTAGCGGTGCCCCAGGGTGTATGTGCTAGCTGTTGCTCAATAGGTGTCCGGATCATCTCTTCTTATTCGTACTTTCTCGAACACATGCGGCACCACATCACTCGCTTAAAGATGGAGAGTTAGTAGAGAGCATCCATAGATAACGTAATAATAAACAGAGGATTTTGTAGCGAAAACAAGGCAGTTGCCATACGGTCCACCTGCAATCATGACACAATGATGGTAAAGTTGGTACTAGGATAATTAAATCAAAAGCTCAACGGGCCATGCCCACTGCCATGGCCGCCATGATGGGCACAGAGATGCAAACAACTACAACAGGAGCCAATTCTCCATTCTCTATCTTTTTAAAGGAGTTGTAAGTGTTGGCTACATGGCAATCATGCATCACAACACAACATGCAAGTCATAAGAAAATTAATGACCCGCTTAGTTAATTCATCATCAATGTTCTTAAATTTTATACCTGGTCGACTCTGAGCAGAGAGAAGGGTCATTTAAGGCACGGATTTACACATGGCAGAATGTGTCATAATGTCATATGATTTGTTTGGTGCCATTTACTCTCTGATCTATCCTGCAACATTGAATAAATACTAGCTAGACGCCAAACAACGAGAACAAATTAAAACGGAAAACCAAAGATAACCCAAATTCTAGAAAACAGGGGGTGCATGTTACATTTGATTGATTCATTGAACACATCTCGTTCGGAGAGCGAGCCACATCAATCCTTTGCTGCATGCATGCATGCATGCTAATTAAAGCTGCTCCACCTTCTATACCACCAATAGTAAAAGATCCAGCTCTACATTTTTTTGGATACAACCATAATCAAATAAAAGACATTTCTTTCGTTTAGAGGAAACTATACTCTTCTTACCTATCTTACAATGGTGAAGAGAAGACCCCATGCAAAATTGATTAATGTACAGAGAACAGGGTGGACACTGCCCCCACGCGCAGTAGAACAGCAAGAGACGAAATAGCTTGGGTTACTGGCTGGTTTTGTAGGGGATGGACGAGCATAATGGTGTCTCTGTTAAGCCTCTCCACTGTTGGTGGATGTCCCTAGCGATGTTGAGAGCGTCGGAGGTGGTGCCCAGGAGGCCGCGCCTGGTGAAGCCCACGCAGTACAGGCCTCTCTCCCCCTTCCAGCCATTGGGTAAGGATGTTTTGGGCAGCCCTTCTTTCGTTAACAGACCATCACCCTGCCAAAAAAATGATATACAACTGTAGAGGGTAAGAAAACGGAGTAAACAGTAGTGTCACAGATGAAGTTGATGTGTTCTGCAAATCCAACTTTTCAAGTATGAAGAACACATGGACCACATAGACCTTAATTATAAAGCCCACAAGAAGAAAAGGTTGAGAGAGAAAGAGAGGCTCTGTGGGGGTTTGGAGCATCTATATATCTACTGCAGAAGCGTGCACAGGCAGCAGAGAAGTTGATAGTAACCAAAAAAGGCAAGAAAAGAACAAGAGATGACGGTAAGCAAACCAAAAGAAGAGAGCTCAGTAGCATTAGTTGGGAAAGGGATGGAGAGGAGGAAGTCACGCGTACGCATACCTTGAGCCAGGAAGGAACGTTGCTCTTGTATCCAGTCGCTAACACTATGGCGTCGAACCTCTCCTCCTTTCCATCCAAAAACCTCGCACCTCTCCTCGTTATCTCCTTAACTCCTCCCATCACCTTCATGAAAGCACCACCAACATGGCAACAAACCTCCCACGTGAAACCCATATTCATCAAAGAAACTGAGGAAGTAAAAGCCAATTAAGCATATCATACGTACCTTGATGTTTCCAGATTTAATCTGGGAGAGTGAACCGACGTCGAGGACGGGGCTCTTTCCGGTGAGGTTCTTGAGCGCGATGGGGCCGGTCTTGGGACGGCGGAGGCCGAGGCGATCGGTGTCGCCAATGGTGAGGTGGGCCATAGTTAAAAGGAACTTGTCCACTATACTCAAGGGAAGCCATTTGAGCAGAGCCATGGCCATCCCAAAGGTCGAAAACCCAAACATCTCTCTCGGCAACACATGCACCTATATAGACTCCTTTAGAATCAATAGCAACCCAAATGATAATTTCAAAAGAAAAAGGCAAGTCTTAAAGAAGAGACCAAGTATTACAGAGGAGAAAAAGATTGGATTTTTAGCGAGCAGTACTCGAGTAACAGCTAGAAGAAAAAGAGGAGGTTAGAAGACGGTGCTTACTGCATTCCTGACCACCATGGAAGGCCTCGCATTGTGCCTGCATAGATCCAAGCTAACCTCCATTCCGGAGTTCCCACAGCCCACCACCAACACCTTCTGGCCCTTGAACTCGGCGCCGGACTTATACGAGCAAGTGTGGATCACTCGCCCCTCGAAGCCCTCCATCCCCTGCACCTTGGGCACCACCGGCTCCGCGTTCTCCCCGGTGGCCACCACCAGCCAGGGGCTAATGAACTCATCCCCCTCCCTCGTCCTAACTCTCCAAGAACCAAGACTCGGTTCAAACTCGGCTAGCTCGACTTCGGAACCAAACCGGGGCTTGATACCAAAGTGGGACGCGTAGGACTCCATGTACGAGATGAACTGCTGCTTGGATGGGTACTTTGGGAATCCTTTCGGGAATCCCATCAATGGTAGCTCGCAGAACTCCTTCGGGAGGTGCAGGCGGAGTCGATCGTAAGTTCTATGCTGCCAGAGAGAGGCCACACAGTCGGCCTTCTCGAGCACCACGCAAGGCACGCCGAGCTCCGAGTGGCAAGCGGCCGCCGCCAACCCCGATGGGCCAGCGCCAACGATGATGGGGCCGGGAACCCAGGTTTGTTTCAGCTGGATTCCGCCATCTATAGAAGGATCCATGACGTGGGACGAAGCTCCGTTTTCTCACTCCTCTCTGGGTGGCCGGTTCTCAGTAAGGTCAATGCTCTGTTTTCCCCTGCTTTTGAAACCCAGGAGAAGGTCTATTAGTTACAGGTGGTTTTATCGATCTTTTTGCATCGAAGAATGGAGGCTTTATAGAGGGGAGGAGGGTGGAGGGGAAAAGGCTGATAGAGGGTTTGATTCGGGGGGTTTTGGAACTTGGACTTCTTCTGCTCCTATTGCTATTTGGTTGGTTTGCTTGCAGTGCAGCTCAGAACAGTGAGTGAGATAGAGAAAGAGAGAGAGTTGATGAAGAAGCGTGAAGCCTAAGGTAAGAGATTTGCTCCTCTCTCTCTTCCTTGCATCCAAAAGCCTCCTCTTCTCTCTTAACTCAGAGAGAGAGAGAGAGAGAGAGGAGAGAGATGAGGTTTTTATTTGCAGAGATAGCAGAGAAAGGTGGGCGAAGAGTGAAGCTATAAATACATTTAAGAAGCGACTTTAATGGCACCAGAACACTAGAGTGGGCTATAATTAAGACTCTTCTCGTCGATTGCATGAGCATGATTACTTGGTGATAGTTACAAGGAGATATTAGCCTCCACTTTTTTAGTGGTCCATATGGATTGGATACCTCTCTAGAATACTGTCTCATGTTTGGATAGTTGAATCTATTACGTGATCATTGAAAGCTATTGTGATAGTTAATTATTTATGAGGGCTGATTTGTGTATATGATCATAGCATCTGTACATGTGTTTGAATCGACAGTATAGATTAATTAATCGGTATCTCACTATGAATAATCGAATCGATAATGATGTATTAATTGATTGATCTAGTTCATCGTTAGAATAATGTCGATGGAATAAATCAATCAATATCTCACTACTGATTAGAGGACATGTGCATTATACATGTCATGTGACCATCTACATAAAACTTTATCTATTATTTAGTTCTATGAGATTGGAGCAAAAGAGCAATCGTGAGATATTTCCATAAAGAGTTCTGATTTGGGTACATGCCACGTAGGTATGTATCCAAATCACCACCGTTGGATTGAATCGGGCACATCCCGGTTCAATCCATCGGTGGAGATCCGTGTGCATGGGTTCGTGTACATGGGTACATCCCATGTACACGGATCTTTTTCCTTCCATAAATAGTAAGACGTGATAACCATGGAGTAAATCTAAGACGACCCATTTTTATCCTCTGCCCACATCCGGGGAACATTCGATCAAACGCTATCTTAATCACGACCGCCACGATGACGCAAGCGAAGGGTAATCTAAACGCAATCCAGAGAAGATTTTGGCTGAGGATCTTTTGATCCAATGGTCGAGATCTCTCGATCGCCGCGCGGCCTCGGGCCCAACTCTCGAGTTCAAATCCAAAGCTGATCAAACCCAATCCATCCGTCTATCGAATCAATCTATCGCGCTATTATTAAAGCGTCCTGATTTATTTTTTCTTAAAAGTATACCAAAAGGGTAAGAAATTATGAAGTGACGGTTCTGACCTCCGGAGTCATGAAGAGTGATGCGATGGGAGCGTTGAACTCTGCTGGAGAGGAGGATACGGCGGTGGCTTTGGGGACGCCATCCGCCGGAGGCGGGGGTGGGGGTGGGGGGGGGCCGGGGAAGTCACGTGACATGAGGAGCCCCGGACCGACACGTGGCTGGTAAGCCGTACTACTCGCGCGATCTGCGACTCCTCGGGAGATACGGGACATTCCCGGCGCGTGCGCGCATGACGCCGAGTTCGACGGTGGCGGGTATTTCGGTCACTTTCGGTTGAGTTGCTTGTACGTGGTCATGACGTCATGAAATCTTTGATAGATAGATAGATGGATAGATTAGAGGGATGGATGGAATACTACGTAACGTGTGGTAGGAGAGAACTCTATGACTTGACCGGCCTTGCAGGGCAGAGAGCCTTCATTAACTCACTTCAGGGCTGGCTGGGCTTTGAAACTTTAGTGGGTCTCTTGAATATTGCTTGATGGGCTCTATAGGGACTTCGCTGTCCGATGAGGCTATCTACGTATGCTGGGCCTATAGTGGCCCAGATGGAAGAGAGAGCCCCTGTGTGGCTGTGTGTATTCTGGGTCAGGCCTTGTTTTCTTCCTGTATGAACTCGTAGTACAAGAAAAATGCCGTGGTGCCATCTGTACTGCTGCAAGGTGGTTGTCGTACTGCAATTTTATATGTCTATATGCGATCATTGTACTGCTAGGACTATACTTGTACTCCGTTTCGATAAACACGCATCATGCATGGAAGCCCTAATTAGTATATAGTAATTGCTCACCTTTGGCGGTATAGCTGTGTAATTTATTTACAAGTGCTCTTCTTCTTCTATAGAGAGAGATTATATTGAATCTTTACAGCGAATAGCAGCTGCTATTGTACCGGACCGGGGCCTTGACCGCCGGAGCAGCATGGAAGGACACTTGGCCATGAGATTTCCGGCCGCCCGAAGGCCGGGGGAGATTCTCCGGCACGACGTTCTCAAGAGAATTCTCGTGCCACGGCGGGCACCTCCGCCTATCGCTCCATCGCGCCACGACCTTCGCTTCCGTCGCCTCCATGACTGGAAGCTCCATGGCGAGGACTCCGGCGTCGCCCACGAAACCGACGGTCGACGACCCAATTATGGCGCATGCCATCGTCGAGACGCACCGCCTCCGCCAGCTCGCTTCGTCTCTCTTCGACCTGAATAAAGGATCAACCAGTTGCAAGCAAAGCATGCATGTACATAACACGATTACAAACATGATTAATTTGCAGTAGAACGACCGAGGACTTTAACTCACCATGTGGCAATGGTGGTGCTATTGGGAGGAGGAAGAGGAGGAGGAGTTGGTGGCGAAGAAGAAGGCTTCAGGCATGAGTTGACGTTGATGGCCATCGTCTTCGTTGCTGCTGTTCGTCAAGTCTTTAGTAGCTATACTGGCCGAGATTTGGGATGTTATATTATATAGGAAGATGGATGGTTTTGGTGCCAAGGTTTGATACGGGAGCGTTGGGGGTGGGCGGGGGAATGGTCATTGGGCCAATCACGGCTGTTAAAATGGACATCAACGGTGGTTCTTGGCGGAACCGCACGTGGCCGGCTGGGCCTAGTAAGGTACGTAGTTTCTTGCTTGCCGCTTGAGACCAGCCACCAATAGCGTGAGGGGTTCAAATGACACGTGGGAGTGTTTGGACCCTATTAGGTGAGATATTTAAACGAAACGGCACCAACTTGTTTGGCTGTGCTGACTTTGTATGAGAGCCGTTCGATCGTGATCGAACGACGAAGGAGAAGGGATTATAGAGTAGATCGTCGCTTATTGGATCGATGTTATTGACTCCAATAAGCGGGATGAAATTATAATAAGGGTAATATCTATCGTGTTGTCTATTTCTCTTTAGGATTCACTTAATTCTTGAGTTGTTTTGGTTTTGCATCCTTTGAATAGTTTTTCTTTCATTTGAATTCTCGAAGCAGTGTTTTATTCGAACCTTAATATTGCGTGGTCAATCTAACTACTGGCTTTTGCCCCAGTCATGGTGGAATATGAAGCTACCATTAATATTAATACGCATGATATGTGAGAATTCGATGTGGTATTCGTATCTTAAAAAAAAGAAGAAAGAAAAAAAAGCTTGAATACAGGAAATAATAGTTCTTGACCTCAGATATATAAATATGAACATTTTATACTTTTTTCTTATTAAAATTGTTCATGTCACTGGTCTCTAGTTATTCCCCATGATTGATCCTTCAATATCATTGTTGGACAACTTATTAACTCCAAATAACCCGGAATAAGTTATCCCCACACCAAACGCCCATGCTCAAATTTTGTGATATCCACAATGAAAATTACGGAGTTTTGTTATTAGGTCATGCGTATCAGCTTCCCTATCCATCCTCCCTAAAATACTTTGATATATATTACTCCCTTATTTTACAGCTTCTCTATTTGCAACAACACTATACATCAGCTTCGTTAAACCATTCCCTACATCATTAAAATACTAATTCCCCCATCTTTTATATATATATATATATATTATTCATTTATTATTTGACAATCATATAATTATAGAATTTATATTATATTACGTAATTAAACTTTGATTATTTTGTTTATTAAATATTGAAAAAGAAAGATCCCTATTAAAACACCTAACTAATCTTATAACAAGCTACTATGATATAAGGAACAAGTCTCAACACAAATGCAAGTGGTCAGAGAAGAAACATCTAATAGACAAAACATCGAATACTAGATAGGCAATGTAGTTTGTGTAGTGTTAACACTAAACATCTAGCAGTGGAGAAGAGGAAAGCAAAACTCAATTGAGACATAAAGGTTTTTAACGTGGAAAACCCTTGACAGGGTAAAAAACCACGGGTCCTCTATCGGAGACCACCCAAATCATCCACTAGAACTTTGTCAAGGCAGTTACACAGCTAGCACCCCTTCTTGATGACTCCTCATCAAACCTCGGTGCTCATAGTTGAGTACACTGCCTTTGAATCCTTTCTCCAGTAGACAATATTCAATCAACAGTTGAGATAGATAGAGGACTCCTCCTCTCTTCTTGAAGCTCCTTGGAATCCACCAAGGATGAAGGATTCCACCTTCGATTTGACTTGGACTCTTCCAAGTAACTGAAGAACTCCTTCTTCAGATAACACCCCTTGAAAGCTTCAAGGGTGAAGAACTCTCTCTTTGATAAAATGGCAGATATGAGGAAGCTAGGATTTCAGCTCTCTTGATAAGGTTGCTTCCTCAGTTTCTTTGGACCGGAGTTCTTGCCTTCATAGCTTCTCTTCCACTCTTTATAATTGAGGAAGGCTGCCCAAATCCTTAAGCTGGCACAAGGATGAAGAACTCTCTTTCATAAGAACTGCAGCACACGTCCTAAAGCTGGAAACAGAGCTAGCTTGGATACGTTGCTCCTTCTGACCTTTACCAGCAAGCCTTTCCTTACTTTATATCAACTCACTCAGCTTCTTTCCTCTCATTAGCCAGCTGACCTTCCCTTCATGCTCAAGATCCATCAGTTACTCTTCTGCAGCTTTTAGTTCCTTCTCAGATCTTGATTCTTGAACCATGCAAGGATGCAATGCTTCGTCGACTGAGCTCCAGCATTTCCTATTTCAGCTTGACTTGGCTGTTGAGCTTGAAAGGAAAAGAGAACAGAGCATCTTTTTGAGTGAGCTCCATCTGTCAGCTGTATTTCTGTCTAGTCATCCTTTAAGAGCTTGGTTCTATGTCAGCTCTCATCAAACCATTGCTTCTTTTGATCCACAAGCTACTGGTCTTCCAGCTTCCTCATGCAAACTTCAAGTATTTCTGCAACTTTGACTGCTGGACATCTAGCTGCTTCACTCTAGCTTCAATCAATCCTTTCAACTTCAATCTGTTGGTTCTTCAACTAATCCTGAACTTTTACCGATGGACCTTCAGCTCACTCAATTCAGCTTGAACTGAACATTTGCAGTGTCTTTAACCAATTATTTTTTTTGAGGAGTTGAGCCAAAAGGCTTGCAGGTAACCAGACTACATAATCCCAATGACCCCGCTAGGTCCATCACCACGGACCCAAACTAGACCAGACGAGTTAATCCTACACCATTTTGCAAGCGCATCCGTTCGCCAATTACAAGACCGAGGAACATAGACAAATAGAACATACTCACAACAAAAGAGGTATCCCATACAGCGCGCATCGTCGACGCCACCTCGTCCGGCCACAACCTCCCTTCACTGAGAATGTCCACAGCTGCCATACAATCAGACTCCACCACCAACTTCCTCACCCCCTTACTGACCGCCACACGCACTGCTAGGCCCATCGCCAACAATTCAACCTCTAAAACAGAGGCAGCAGCCACCATCTCACCAGCCGCCCACTGTAGCCCATCATCTTCCTCTCCCACAGCCACGACGCCAACCGCAGCTGCCTTCGCGCGCAGCTCCTACGACGCATCCCCCTGAACGACCAAAGCCCCGTCCTCCCGCAAACGCCTCGCCCCACCAAGCCGCCGCGGCACCTTGAGGAACTCCTCTGCCAGCCGACACGCCCTCCGAGCAACCTCTGCAACAAGCTCCCCCCTTTCCCCAAAGACCAGCTTGTTTCTGTCCTTCCAGACTCCCCACAACCCATAGGCGATGTAAGACTTGAGCATGGCAGCGCCCGGTGAGGAGGAAGACAAACCCACCAAGGCCGCCCGGACCTCCGCCGGACTCCACTCCCTTTCTTCACCGCATCGCGCAGCAACCCACCGGATCACCTGCTGCGCAAAGGCACACAGCACCAACGCGTGGTCTATAGTCTCCACCTCCGCTCCGCACCTCGGACACTCCCGCTCAGAGCACACGCGTGCACGCCACATGAACTCCCGGACCGGGACTCTGCCATGCCATGCCTTCCACAAGAAATGCTTAACCCGTGGAGATGCTCGCAACCGCCACAGCGCCCTCCATTCCTCACCATCCGGCCGACAAACCTCCGGAAAGGACTCCTTCAACGCAGAGGAGTACACTGACGCCGTCGTCACTATCCCCTTAGCATCTAAAGTCCACCTCCACTGATCGCCATCCCCCCTCACCGCCAAGGAGCTCGCCTCCACCGCCAGGCTCTCACCCAGCACCTCAGTCAATCTATCCATACACCACCCCCCATCCCTCATAAGGTCTCCGACCACCATGTCCTCACAGTCGCCATTCCCCAAAAACAGAGTAGGCCGCCGTTCCAACGGCTCCTCCATCACCCACGCGTCCTTCAGGACACTGACCTTGCTCCCTATCCCCGGCGACCACCGGAGCCCACAGCGAAGCTCCCCCGCTGCCTCGCACAGGTCCTTCCAATGAACAGAAGCCGACCTCCTAGCCCGGACCTGCGGCACAACGCCCTGCCACCGGTACTTGGCCCGTGCCATACGAGACCACACCGAGCCCTCATCCTGAAGCATAGCAGCCACTCTTCTAGCTTTCAACGCCCTCTGCCAGACTTCCATATTTCTCACCCCAAGACCCCCAGCCTCAACAGGTAAACACACCTTGTGCCAAGCCACAATCCCAAAGCCCGATCTCCTTCCCTGCCATAAGAAATCACGACAAACCTTCTCAACACGCTTAATCACAGAGGAAGGAATACGCGTGGTGGCCATCACAAACGCTGGCACAGCTTGCAACACCGCCTTGATCAGGACCACCCTACCCGCTTCAGAAATACATTTCCCCTGCCACTTGAGGACATGAGCAGCCATCTTGTCCAACATACAAGAGAAGTCACTAACCTTCAACCTCTTACCACTCAAGGGGGCTCCGAGATACTGCCAAGTCCCTCTAGCTTTAGCCATACCCAAGATCCGCCGGAGTGCCACCTTCCTATCCTTCGAGACTGTTGGGGAGAACACCATCGACGACTTTGCCGGATTCATCTCCAGTCCCGACAGCGCCGTAAACGCCAACAGCTTCTGCTTGAGCTTCCTTGCCTCAACACAAGTAGCTCTAGTAAAGATGAGGCAGTCATCAGCAAAAAAAAGATGCGAAATGGAAAACTCCGAATCCTTGAAGCTAAGACCTTCCAGCTTGGATCCCACACTCTTAAGCAACCGGGAAAGAGCCTCCTGCACCAGAAGAAACTGATACGGCGAGAGAGGGTCACCCTGCCGCAACCCACACCGTGAAGTAACCCTGCCACACGCTCTGCCATTAACGATAAAAGCAAACCGTGGACTTCTAAAGCAGGCCATGACCCACCCGATCCAAACCTCCGGGAAACGCATCGCCCTCATAACCTCCTCCAAGAAATCCCACCGGACCCTATCATAGGCTGCACGCAGATCAATCTTGCAAACCATCATACTCCTGGTCTTCGGGGCAATGAGCGTCGAATGCATAACCTCCATAGCTGCATCAATATTGTCATGAATGGACCTACCCGGCACAAAGGCAGACTGCTCCACACTGATAACATCTCCCAGAAAAACCTTCAGTCTCCTAGCAAGGATAGAAGTATAGATCTTATACCCCACGTTACACAGACTAATCGGCCGAAACTCCTTCACCCGCCTAGGATGCTCACACTTAGGGATGAAGGTAATCATAGCTTCATTCCAGCTCGGCGGCAACCTTGAGTTGAGGAAGGCCTCCTGGACCACCCGCACCAGATCTTTACCAACCACGTCCCAGTAGAGAGTATAAAACTCCACCGGGATGCCATCAGGGCCAGAACACTTTCGCCGCCCCAAAGAGAAGGCCACCTCCTTAATCTCCTGCTCACTGACTTCCTCAATCAGCATCTGGTGTAATTGGTAATCCACCACCGGCAAGGCGGGTAGCTCCACCCCCCTAACCTTCTCTGCAGGGGACCACAGGGAGTCGAAATACTGGGCAAACACCACCCCCATCTCCTCCTCATCAGAGACATCAACACCTTCATCATTCACCAACTCCTTCACCCTAGACCTCCTCGACCTCGACGCCACCAAACGATGGAAGGTACCCGAGTTGCGATCACCAGCGTGCACCCACACCTCTCTCGACCTCTGGGAAGCTTTCCTCTCTTGCTGCAGCAGAGCATCCCTCCACTGCACCTCCAACCCACACAGCTCCTCCTCCTCCTGTTCAGACAAAACACCCCGGTCCTCCCTCTCATAGAACTCCTCCAGGCATTCCTCCATCCTCTTGCCCACCCGGAACACATCCGCAAAGTCCCCACGCTTATCCCAAGCCTTCACAGTCCGCTTGATGGCCTTCAACTTCGACGTCAACACATACTGCGCATTGCCAGTGAACTCCTGACTCCACACCCTCTTCACAAGCTTCGCAAAAGCTTCGAGATGCAACCAAGAATGCTCCAGCCTGAAGGTAGGTGACCCAGACCGCCGACGAGTGTCATCCAGTTGCACCAGCAGCGGGGCATGATCCGACCCAACGCGTGCCAAATGCCTCACAGACGCCTTAGGATACAAGTCCTTCCACCGGGAGTTACAGAGGACCCTGTCCAGCCTTTCCAACACCTTCCTCCACCCCTTCTGCCCATTCGACCAGGTAAACCGAGGTCCACTATACCCCAGGTCAACCAACTCATTGGCACAGATGAACCTAAGGAAATCCCTCTCCGAGCTACCTTGCAGAAACGGCACCGGACTCCTCTTCTCAACAGAGGTAAGGATCGCGTTGAAGTCACCAAGGATCACATGAGGAAACTCCGTAGAGCGCAGGCGTGACAGCGTCTCCCAAAGTTCCCTTCTCCCTCCAGCTTGCCGGGCTCCATACACAGCCGACACAGCCTACTGAACATCCTTCTCCAACGTAACCACCCCATGCACCACCTGGCTCGAGACGTGGGGAAAGAACACCCTCCCAACATCAGCCTTCCAGCACACCAGGATCCCCCCCTCCCTACCTCTGCAAGGAACCAGGTAAAACTGCCACTCCGTCTCAAGTTTGTCCCGCACCCACTGCAACCTATCAACGAAAATAAGAACATCCAGCAGGAAAATCATGGATGGCGCGTGTTCCCCATCCAGCCTCTGGCATACCCGCACAACTCTACCCGGCCCTGCTCCTCGACAGTTCCAAGCGATCATCCTGTTCATGGTCCACCTTCATCATTCACCGGTTGCTCGTCCGGCGTGTTATTCTGACGCGGCCTCTTCTTCAACTTATGCATCAAGGCGGCATCCCCCTCAACCCCCTCCATCCCCATACACAGTTCTTCAAGTCCGTCCTCCTCCTCCTCCATGGCGTCCGCGAAACAGAGAGGTTCAAAGACCGGTGTCTCCGCGTGTAGGGCACCAAGAAGTTTACCCATCCCTTCTTCATGCTGGGCATCCAGCTCCCCCTCCGTCGCTGGCGGACCAACATCCGTTGCCGGAGAAGGAAAGGCCGCGGGAAACCGTGGCTCAACAAACGGATCCACCCTATTCAAGCTTCCCCACCCGGGTCTCCAGCCCGGCGGCCTGTCAAGGCCCTCCTCCACCACAGGCTTCCACAGCCGTCTCACCCCGTTGTCATCACAGCCCACTCCCGAAGTTGCAACCGACCCAGGCCCAGGCCCAGGCCCACGTCCCTGGCCATGCCCATGTCCAATCCCCTTGCCAGCCAACGGCACATGCCGACCACCCCCCGCTTGATGACCTCCACGTGGCGATAGTCTCGAGACAACCCCCTGACCTATATCATCCCCCGACCGCCCACTGTGCTCCACACCCTGGCATGCCACCGTGGCGTCTCCTCCGCATGCTCTACCCCCGCCGCCGACAGGCTCTGCGTGATGACGCCCATCCCCTGTACGACCGCCACCACCCCCGGAGCTCGGTCCCGGCTCAACGTCCACGATCACTGCCTTCCCTCTCGCCATGCCACGCGTCCGGTTGAGATCAACCTCAGGTACAACAAGTCCCATCTCTCCTCTGACCTCTGCTCTGACACCTCCAGCCGTAGCCTCGCGTACGCCAGCCCGTAGCCCCCCTCCCCGGGGTGCAGCACGCGCTCCCCGGCGTCCCCTGGGACCTCGCCTGACGATGTGCCACTCATCGGCGACTGCCGCGACCTCCGCCGGCGCCCAGAGCTGGCACCCCGCCTCGTCCCTAGGACGCGCCAAAGTTCCACCATCACCATGTATCTCATCACAACCCCCCCATCTCCTTGTCGACCGGCCAACCCTCCGGAGGACCCCCACCGGTCTCCTCCATACCCCCCAGTCGCCCCTCTTCTTCTTCCATAACCACCTCTGGACCCGCGCCCTCTCCCTGGTCCATCGCCTTCTCCATCGCCACCGGACCCCCCTCACGAACCCCACTGAACTCGCCCGGCACCGTCTCCACCGCTACCTTACAAGCCCACGCCCGATGTCCAATATGCGCACACCTTCCACAAATGATGATATTCTCATAGTGGAAGTGAACATACTTGGAGACCCCGTTCCTAGTCACCATGGTCCCAAGCTTGATCGGCTTGTCTATGTCGACCTCCACACAAGCCCGAGCAAACTGACCCCTGGCCACCTCCAGCGTTGGCATATCCACCTCCAGGAGGAGTCCTATGGTCGCCACGATCCTCAACACAGCCCTCCTCTCATACCAGTTGAGAGGAATCTGTGGCAGCCTCACCCATACCTGAATCTTCCGAAAGTAAGATCCATCCGGGACACAGTCCGGGATCCACCTGATCAACGCCAACGGCTTGCCGTTCACCAACCACGGACCCCCAGTCAGGACATAGTGCATATCCCTCTCACTGGTGAACCGGAAGACATACACCCCGTTGGATGTATCCACCACCTGGAACCGGTCAGCCGTCCACCACAGACTTGCCAGCCGATGCTTCAACTCCTCAAGCGATACCCAACCTCCCAGGAACCGCCCAAACAAAGCAAACTCCCACCGCTTCTGGCTGGGCACCATCAACTCGTCGTCCAGTATGACCTCATCCGCATACAGCGAACCCACCCTAGCCATCTCCTCCGGCGCAACAATGGATGACTTAGGCTTAAGTCCAGCTGCTGCCTCCACATAAGAGAGACTCCCCCGCCAGGCGCCCGGCCCACCATGACGTCCGACAGGGTTCGTCCCGCCCTCACCGCGCACCCCCTGACGTTCGGTAGGGGTAACCCCACCATCCTGGCCACGCTCTCCCCCTTCGTGTGGTTCCCAGCCAACTCGAGACCCACCCCCGGCGACACCCCCAGGGGGAGGGTTGAAACCCCCGCTCTCAGCACTCATGATTCTTGCCAGTCGTGTCTTTAACCAATTAAGAACAAATACAATGCTTTGTGTCCTAAGTTACAGACTAAGCATGTTTTGGCACAAATCAAGTCAATTACATAACTTACAAATATGATATATAATAAATAATATATAATTTTATGCTAATACTTCTATTAATTTTTATTATTCTATTTTTTATTTATTATTTATCAGACATAAAATCATAATAATTAAATATTATATTTTATCTCTAATGGTTGAGAATATTTATATTAAAACATATGGTCAAAATGCATTATATGTTATAAAATATATTATACTTATCTAATATAACCTAAGAATTAAACATTATATTTATCTCAATCGCTGAGAAGAGAGAATGAAATATATGAGGTGAGAAGAGTGGTGTGATAAATACTTGAATTTTTATTTAATAGGCCCCTCTTTTAGTTTTATGAGATATAAAATCGGATAAGGAAGTGAATGGGGTTAGAATAGGGTAGCTGGTGGAGAGGTTTTTTAGTTCTTTAATTCTCCATCTTTGGCTCCATATAGACTGTAAAGATAGGGAAAGCTCTGAGGAAGAAGCTGGTGTGGGTGCTCTTATACGGAGCACCTATAAGAAGTTTGCATATTTGGAATAATCTCATTACCTAGACACGCATGCAGAAAGGTATAATACAAATTGGTTCACAGGCCATTGTTACGAGTTACGGTCCACACAATAATGAGTGGTGTCACAACTCACGAAGTTGTGTCAGTGTTAGTGGCCCGGCCCAATGCCGAATCCTTGATTCTGCCATATATTTGTCTGAACTCTGAAAAACTGGTCTAAACCCGTCCCCATCTCTCTATGTATCAAATTCTTTTATTTAGATCATCGTTTTTCAAAGCACAATCTCTAGACTTTTGGAAAGTCAGTTGATTGCTGGTATCAACAAATGTTCCTTTTTTTTTTTTTTTTTTTGATTAAACGAATCCTAGGGCTAAGAAATCACAGATACAACACCTTCTACGAGCTGTCTAATAAATAGCTCAGTCTTTAAAAGATCCAAAAAAAGAAAAAAAAGAAAACATAAATGTCACCGTTCTAGGCCTTGTTTGGTATGAAAATAGATTTCAAGAATGACCCTTGACCCGAGTTAAGGGGGGAATATTCTTGAAATATTCTCGAATCCACTACTTATTCCACCCCTTAACCTCAAATACCGTTTTTCTTATTCCAGCTAAGGGGGCGTTTGTTTCGTTGGAATGTTTTTGGAATGCTTTTGGAATGGAATGTGATTCCAGTGGAATGGAATGGAATGTCACTCTTGCTGTTTGTTTGGTGGTGGTGGAATGGAATGGAATGTCATTTTTGTTGTTTGTTTGGTGTTGGAATGGAAACAGAATCCAGTGACTTTTTCAGTTTTTGTGTTTGTTTCGCGATGGAATGGGGGATATGGTCACCCCTGAATGCTAGTGGTGAGAATACCACTATGTATTCCGATTTTAATATTTATTAAACTTTTTATGACATTAATAATATAATATGATTGTGATATTTGGATATCTATGTTGATGAAAATATAATCACTTCGGAATTTCTTTTTTTTTTTAATTTTTTCATTCGATGATGATAATCAATTTTATTAACGGAACATTTAAGTTCTGAATATGTAAGATGATGTTAATCAAAATTATAACACCCATGTAAAAAAAAAAAAATTCTCCCTCAAATCGATCTGCAATTAAACCAAAATTATAACGAGTTCAAGGTCTTCTGCTCCCTGCTCTACATGTCCCTCGCCCTCGCCGGCTATCTGATGATCGTCATCATCCTCGAGAAGAAACTGCCCTTCCCCAACCGGCGGAATTTCTTTGTTTTTTAATTTTTGAGGTTTTTGTAAGTATACATAGAATTGCAAGTATACATGGATTTCTTTCAGAAAATTTCGACAAAACTTCCCCTGTACCGAGGACTATATGAGACAATTCTACAACTTCATTCATATAAAACAATTAAACCACAATATAAGGACAGCTTTTCTTACATCTAGCATACTCCACAAGGCTGCAAGCCGAAGAAGCTAGTACTTGAGGTTCAATACAATATCTACTATAATTTCTATAAACAATGATGACACACAATTTACATGCATGATAAAAGAATACTGTTACAATCTGAATACACTTGGGAGTCCTCAGCATTCATGTCTTCAAGTTTCTTGCACCTTCGAGAAGCTGATCTTCTGAATCTTCCACTTAAAGCACCTAAAATAATAACCTGAAAGGCAGAGCTGAATGTCATATCATGTAACAATCACTCTTGTAACAGAGAAAGCTTATATTTCAACTCACAGTATTGAGTTTATAAGTGAAAAAAGCTAACTTCCAGCAGCTCCTCAAGAGTTCCATATACGGATCCACATACATCTGAGTTCTAGTCATAACCTATGACCAGTTCAAGC
This sequence comes from Narthecium ossifragum, assembly GCA_963920575.1. Lineage (NCBI taxonomy): Eukaryota > Viridiplantae > Streptophyta > Magnoliopsida > Dioscoreales > Nartheciaceae > Narthecium > Narthecium ossifragum. The sequence goes on along the minus strand of OY986970.1, from coordinate 591,246 downwards.
AATACTACAATTTATAAGCATTCACACAATGAAGCTTTTAAACAACAATATGTTTCAATCTACTAATTGGTAAAATTCATGAGGGGGATGGATGAAAACTGTCATTCTGAAAACATAATCTGCCAAGTGTTTAATAGCATAAACATAATCTGCCAAGTTTTTAAACAGCCACCAAAAAGATACAAACCACCAATTGCTACCACCAATTGCTACCAATAAACAACCACCAAAAAGATACAAACCACCTAGTGTTTAATAGCATAAAATAAACCATCATTGTCATGCATTATCGGCAAGGAATTGATCCAACCATATTCTGCGAAATCTTTCAGTCTTGAACACAAACCATATTCTGCATGTATAGGTCACGAATCCCGCATATTGCCTTCAGCACCGCATTGAAATAGCGACTAATTGTCTCTCCGGACAGTAAAAATTCTGTCCGCATAACACGGTTTTTTGTGTTGTGGCCGACAATGTGTAGGAAGATACACAATTGTTCTTCGATCTTGACTTGATCAGTATCCGTAAGCAGTTGACGTAGTCTCATAAGACGTGCCAACGCATCTAATGCGTCTACATTCATCCGGATATAAGAGACGCAATAATCTGACCCCGGCATTCGAATCCTCGCCATATGCCGCCTTCGTGTCTCATCCCGGTCCTCCCTTGGCATGCAAGGAATGCGAGGGGTTGAGTCCAGATAGTGTTTCACTACCGCGACTATGACAGCATAGGTCGCGCCTAATACCATCAGCGTTCTAGACCGTTCATCATCATCATTATTGTCCATCTAGCATTAACGTACATGAAACATATATTGAATAATAGACTATTGAATAACAAATATAAGCATCGTTATTGAATAACAAACATTAGCATACATGAAAATGCTACCATTAACAGCCCTAAATAACGACAGTTATTAACAACGACAGTTAGACTGCGATGGAAATAGCTGAGGACCATCATAAACAACCATCATAGACAGTTATTAACAGCCCTAAACAACCATCATAAACCATCAAAATATATTGCAGGAACTTCTTAACAACGACAGTTATTACGAGAACCTACAATCTAAATCACATGATCAGCTAAGGACCACTTAAGTGGGACATCAATTAGCTGGACGAACATAGTTAGACTGCAATGGAAATAGGCTCATTATGAAAGTAAAGCTACACTAATAATATGCCCATTGGAGATACTGATCATCGACACATAAAGCTTTGACTAAACAAACAAGCACAGAGCATTTGGAAAAAAACATCAAAACCAAGCACAGAGCATCAGCAAAACAGCTAATAATATGCCCATCGGAGATATTGATCATCGACACATAAAGCTTAAACAAACAAGCACAGAGCAGCTGAAAAAAAAAAACAGCAAAACCAAGCACAGAGCATCAGCAAAACAGCAAAACCAAATTACTCTAACTAGGCTAACCAACTTGCACATGAATAATCCAACTTTAATCACTCAACAAGTATGTATTCATTGCAGGAAACTGGTACCCAAACAGCAAAATTTCCCAAAATCAAACATCTCGCAGCACCAAATTAAATAGGAATAAAAGCTAAAAATCAAACCAAGAATTCCCATAAGATCCAACGAAAAATCAACAAAAAACCAATAGAAGAACACAACAGAGCTAGAGAGGAGGAAAACCATAGATCATATCAAGAGAGAGGAAGGAACTGAAGAGATAGAGGGGAGGAAACCATAGATCTGGTGAAGTGTTTACCGCCGGTGGCGTTGCACGCGTCCTCCTCTTCGTGGGCGGCGGCGGCTGGAATCTAACGCAGCGAGCTCTCGGATCCCTCGGCGATCGTGGCGGATCCGATCAAGATAGTGGAAGGAACCGAAGAGAGCTAGAGGAGAGGAAAACCATAGATCAGATGAAGAGAAAGGAAGGAACTGAAGAGAGCTAGAGGGGAGGAAAACCATAGATCTGGTGAAGAGTTTACCGCCGGTGGAGTTGCTCGCGTCCTCCTCTTCGTGGGCGGCGGCTAGAATCTAACGCAGTGAGCTCTTGGATCCCTCGGAGATCGTGGCGGCTAGGGTCCTCCGTCGGATCAAGAGAGAGGAAGGAGCCGTAGAGAAGAGGGAGGAAGGAGCCGTCGAGAAGAGGGAGGAAAACCAGATCTGGTGATCAGGGGAAGGAACTGAAGAGAGGAGGGGAAGAGATGAGGAGCGTGACGGCTAGGGTCCTCCGCTGGACATTGAAATGGGTTTCAAGTATGAATAGAGTGGCAATGGAATGGGAGGCTGGAAAATGTTTCCGGCCACATTTCCACCAGAATCAAATGGCTGAAATAGGGGGTTTTGGAGTGGCCCTGGAATGAACTTGGAATGGAATGAAAGTCATTCCAACGAAATAAACACACAAGTAGCTGGAATGCCATTCCATTCTAGACATTTCAGTCACTTTTTCATTGAAACAAACAAGCCCTAATCATTACAAAGTTATTCTCATTTTTCACTCTATTTTTTTCTTATTTCAAATAATCATTACAGAATTATTTTCAAAATCTAAAATAAAGTCTCTTAATTCAGAATAAAAAAGTTAACCCCCTACTAAATTTGACCTTAAATCTCCAAATCAAGTTCGATCGCCGCCGGAGCATATCTATGATATGGCATAAAATTTGGAATGGTCACATCCCGGAGAAAAAGGACCCTTTTTCGGGTTCGATGTGGATTCTTTGTCTCGTTGCTAGCTTGCCTTTGAAGTCTTAACACTACTCCTTAGTCGTACCATATAGTTTCACAGGATAATGATTTCATATCAAACCATTGTCATTAATTTAATGATCTTAGACAGGGCTAAAACTATATCCGATGAGTAGTCCTCCCTTTTCTTGTGCTTGTGCTTGCAATTGGTTGGCTTTGAGAAGCCATGATGGCTCGCTCATTGGATTTGGGAGCTACCAAAGGTGTTGAAAAATTAATGGAAGCCATCAATTAATTAGAAAAGCAGAGCCGGCCATACTAGCGTATTAATAAATCTATCAATGGCACTGTCCTAGTACGCAAATCCTACTTGTTAACACAACCTTCTATTAGAAAAAGAATACAAAGGAATGAAGGGACCATCAACACTAGAGTGACCGTGGACGCTACAAATTACAAACTGGCAGACCTTGCTAGAAGATAGTTTAGATGATGAAACACACCTCTAGAAAGTAGAAACAATCTTAAGCTAATACAATAGACTTCTTCGTACAAATTGGTACTCAGATGACCCAGGGAATTAATAATATCAATTGCACCACGTTAAAGGAACGATGGATGCCAAGTGGAAGACCATCATGAATCCAACCGAGTCAGAAGATATAATAATAATACAATCCCGAGTCCGGATTCCAAGCATCACACATCCCCTTTTATTAAACTCTTATAAACTACTCTATTAGTTACTACTAATTGTTGATTAGAAATTTCGCAGAGCCTATGATTTCACGTCCAGGAGAGGAGCCATCCCTGCTACGGTGGTTAACCTTATCTCCCATGATACACATCACTCCTCTTCTTTGCATGCCCTACTTCCCAGTTCCTACTCTCTCTAGTCTCTTATCAATGGCTTATAGGCCCAAAGCCGCTCCAGCTAACCAATACCACACTGGAAATCCGCCCTTTTCGCTATTCTAGCATGCATCGAAGAAAACCGCTACATTCTTTTCTTGGAGCCGGCCAACTTCCCATGGTGATGGCCATGGCTCTCTCAGCTCGTGTTCTCGTGCTCCTCTTACTTGTACCGCTGCTAGGGATGGCCGAGCCGACCACGGACCGAGCGGCGTTGCTGGACTTCATCTCGAACACCCCGCATGAAGGGCGGGTGCGGTGGGACCCGGCGGTGTCGGCCTGCGCCTGGGAGGGGGTGGCTTGCGACCACAACAGCACTGCCGTGGTGGAGCTCCGCCTCCCCGGCGTTGGCCTCGCCGGACCTATCCCACCCAACACCCTCGGCCGCCTCGTCTCCCTCCGAGTCCTCTCCCTCCGCTCCAACTTCCTCTCCGGAGAGCTCCCCTCCGACCTCTCCAACCTCTCTCTCCTCCGCCACCTCTACCTCCAGAACAACGCCATCTCCGGGCCCATCCCGTCGTGGCTCTCTAGTCTCGGCCGCCTTGTCCGGATAGACCTGTCCGGTAACAACCTCACCGGCGGAATCCCGTTCGACATCAACAATCTCACGAAGCTAACTGGGTTGTTCTTGCAGCGGAACCGGCTCTCCGGTAGCCTACCGAGCATCAGTACCCCGCTCGACGCCTTTAACGTTTCTTACAACGAGCTCAATGGGTCCGTCCCCAAGTCCCTGCAACGGTTCCCGGCCTCATCGTTCGCGGGAAACCTGGAGCTCTGCGGTGGTCCACTGCCCCCTTGCGCCCCTTTCTTCCCATCACCGGCGTCTTCCCCCCATTCGCCAGAGAACCCAGCCAGGAAATCCTCCGGTAAGCTCTCCGCGGTGGAGATCGTGGCCATCGCGGTCGGATGTGGGGCGGCGATGTTGATCCTCTTGTTGGTGCTAATGCTCCTCTGCTTGCGGCGGAGGAAAGGCGGGAAGCGGGTGCACGCCGGGAAAAAGGGAGCGAAGAAGGGTTCGACGGCTATTGGTGCCGCGAATACGGGGAGATCGGGGGAGCTGACGGGGACGGTGACGTCGTCGTCGTCGAAGGATATATCGGTCGGAATATGTGGGACGGCCGGGGAGAGGAGCAGGCTGGCATTCATCGGCGATGCGAACAACAGCGGAGGAGGAGGGTATAGCTTCGACCTGGAGGATCTATTGAGGGCGTCGGCGGAGGTGATGGGAAAGGGGATGACAGGGACGTCGTACAAGGCGGTGCTCGAGGAGGGCTCCACCGTGGTGGTGAAGCGTCTCAAGGAGATCGCGGCCGGCCGACGGGACTTCGAGGCCCACGCGGAGGCGCTCGGGAGGGTGCCGCCCCACCCCAACGTGGTCCCACCACGAGCTTACTACTTCTCAAACGACGAGAAGCTCCTCGTCCACGACTACTTCCCCGCCGGCAACCTCTCTGCCCTCCTCCACGGTTTGTCCATTTACTCGTGTCTTTTTCGCCTTTAATTTCGGTGCGCTTCCGGTTATATTAGCCGATTTATTGAGATTTCTAATTTTCATAATAGATGCTACGTTTATTAGATCAGAACACGTAACCATCTGACGTCTGATAGAGATTTTTTTTTTATAATTACGTTTATAGTATTTTCTACTATCAATAACGTTTTAGAAAATAAGCAGATGTAATAAAAAAATGAGGACTGCTAATATTAAAATATCGCTCTTACTTGGATTTTAGTTATTCGTTTTATTTGCCTACTTATTTGACTGGTCTGACTGGAATTAAATTTATTTTTGGAAATAAACAGGAAGACGGGGATCGGGTCGGGCCCCGTTGGACTGGGACAACCGGCTCCGGATCGCCGTGGCGGCGGGTCGGGGGCTCGCCCACCTCCACGCGTCCCTCGTCCGCACCGCCCACGGCAACGTCAAGGCCTCCAACGTCCTCCTCCGGCCGGACCCACTCTCCCCCGCGGCCGTCTCTGACTATGGTATTGCTCCCCTCCTGGCCCCCGGGGTTGCCCCGTCCTCTCTTGTCGACGGTTACCGCGCGCCCGAGATTCACGATCCCCGTCGGCCCACTTTTAAGTCGGATGTCTATAGCTTCGGCGTTCTCCTCTTGGAGCTCCTCACGGGAAGGGCCCCGAACCAGGCGGCGATCGCCGGGAATGAGGGGGAGGGTGGCGTTGACCTGCCTAGATGGGTGCAGTCGGTCGTGCGGGAGGAGTGGACGGCCGAGGTGTTCGACGCGGAGTTGGCGCAGGGAACGCAAACGACGTCCGCTGGGGCGGAGGAGGAGATGGTCGCGTTGCTGCAGATCGCCATGGCCTGCGTCGCCCCCGTGCCGGACGCCAGGCCCGACATCGGCGACGTGGTACGGATGATGGAGGATATCATGGCACGTTCAGAGGCCGGCGAGCTGACGATGGCCTCCTCCGAAGAGCCCTCGAAGGGCGACTCCGGTGGTCCGCCACGGCCCACGGCGCCACCCACTGTCACGCAGTGAGGATGCATGGTTTCCCGATGAAAAAGACGGTGACAAGCAGTGAACTGAGATAAAAAAACAAAAAACTGTGCATTATTGTGATTTGATTTGTTTAGGGAAATTTCATTTCTTGTAGTAATTTTTTGTGAATGTGAATTAAATTCTGTGGGTGTGTGGGGTTGGATTATCCATGACTGATTGGATCTTACCTGAAAGTGATTCTTTTTTCCAATGCCTTTGTTCTACAATATGGTATTATAAATTAGATTGTAATCTGGAATTGAATTTGGTGATCTTCATGTGATGATACATTTTTTTTTTGTAGTTTATTAGGACGGAGCATTTCAAGTTTCATTCCTCTCTCAATACACTTGGCAGGAATCAATCTCGAGCGGCCTCCCACCTAATTTTCACATTAAAAAAGTTTCCCAGCGTCATTTTTATATTCAGTATATTTATGGTCAAATGTCCTAAGGAATAAATATATCCCAAAGATCGTGTAGTGACCGATTCAATAATATCAGACTTGAGGTAATTTTTTCATAAATATATCTATTTTTCAACACTGTTATCACATTGGCAATAAATTTGCCAGCATCATCAGAGGTTATTTGAGGGTACGTAGGCTTGTATTTACTCTGTTTTGGTATAGCGAGAAGATGGTTGATGAGGACGAGAGGACTGAGGAGACCATCAAAAGGGTGAGAAGAGCAGCTCACACAGTTTGCCAGGCATGCAGAAGGCCAGATCCATGGACGGTCCTTCTAAAAATTTGTCAGGATCCAACTGGCATTTGATCACCGGAGTAGAGAACGGCTGCATGCATCGCAGCCATCGTGATTATGGTCCAGGCCTTGGAAACAGCAATGACTTCCTTGGATCCATGACGACTTTTTTGACAGAAGAAGAGTAGCAGATTCCCACGCATGCATCGATTCCCACAGTGAAGAGAAGTGACGTGCATAGTACATGACCACTTTCAACGCTTCACATCTTCTCATATCCACTGATTTCCATCATGTAAGTCAATAATATATGATCACGTAAGTCATGTGCAGTGGACATGACTTTCCAACCGTGTATACAAATCCTTTTTCTTTTGGAATAATGAAACCTTTGTCTTTGTTTGGAAGTCGATTGTTTTGATTTCATAACAAAAAAGGAGCACGAAGAGGACATTGATACCGACCAAAGCTGCAGTAGAACACCCCAAAGAAATCATGTTTGAAGCCAAAGTACCTCTTCAAGAACTGAGATGCAAACAATCCATATAAGCTGCATGCAACATCTCTGTCTCCTAAGATAGTGTCGGCACATACGTCCAATCCTGAACTTTGCTTGCAATAAGCATCCACGACTTATGATCAGCTGGAGAGCAACAAACTTTTCTGTGTTAGTTATTTCTGATACCTGAACTGGTTCATCTTAATGCTTGTTTCATCAGGTCACTCTTGCCTTCAATATGTAGCCAGTGATGGCACTGGTTTTTTCTTCTCCTTTCATAGCAGCTGCCTGCAGGTGTATGTAGAATATGATTGTAAAGTTGTCCATACACAACCCATTTATGATTCGCTACTTGCTGTGGTAGTCTAGAGACGAACTACGTACCTCCAAAGGTGTTGATCAACCCATAGAGGAACATCGCCAACCCCTCTGCCGCCAACATAGTCTCGGCTTCGATGTTGAGGTGTTCATAACGCAGTTAGATTGTTGGACGATCGATTCTAACTCTGCATGGAGAGAGACCAAGAAACTTGATCAGATGTAGTTGATCGGAAGAAATCTAACTTCATGCGGTTAGAACATGGAAATAAGAGCTAATGCATGGAATGATATTGTAGTATAATTCATCCGCACCGATCAATACACCTTGAGCTTCAAGAGGATCTTCTCGTTGTCCTCCTCAATTACTCTCGCCAGCCTGCCCAAGATTCTGGACATCGACTTCCTAGTGCCCTCCCTCTGCTAATGCAAGTATGCCTTTCCGGATCCGATCACAAGTCTGCAGCTGCTGGATTGCCTAAGATCAATTTGCTTCAGTTTCAACAAAGAACTCCTTGCCCGAGACCAATCTGGCCACTGCTAAGAAAACAACCGGTTGGCCTCATTGTTCTGTCCAAGCTCGACAATGTTTCGTATATTTGTACTACTAGTGGATGTGAGCTATCTCCATCTATAAATGATTGAACTTCATTTCCAATTTGAATGCAGGCCCAGCTGCGCTCAGGATTCTTTGCAATTCTGTCCAATTTCGCAAGTACTCTAGCTTTTGATGCCTCCAGCCTTTTTCCAGAAGCTGTGTACATGTTAGAAACTGTTGCATAGTTCACTAGGTTCTCTGGTTCCAAGCTCTGCAACTCTCTTGCTAGATATTCACCAAGTTCAATCCCGTAATGCTCCTTGCATGATGAAAGCAAAGATACTAATGTATTTCTATCAGGTTTCAAAGGCATTGCAGACATAAACCTTACAGCTTCCCTAAAACTAACACATCGTGCGAGCAAAGTCACTATGCAACCATAGTGCTCCTTTTCTGGTGTTATCCGGTATATGGAGACCATCTCAGCAAAAAAAAATAGACCTTCATCCACAAGCCCAGCATTGCTACATGCTGATAAGAGACCAGCAAAAGTGTCGCCATCTGGCTCTATCCCCATCTGCTGCATATTCTTGTATTGATGAAGAGCTTCATTTGCCTGACCGTGCAATGCATATCCAGATATCATTGCATTGCACGCAGAGAGGTCCTTGCTAGGAGCAATTTCATATATGTTCTTTGCCAGATTAATAATACCACATTTAGCATACATATCTATGGAAGCTGTTGCCACAGAGGGAAATGACAGGTAGTCTCTTCTCATAATATGACCATGAACTACCCTTCCATAGTGCAGTGACACAATGTTCGTACAAGCCAAGAGAATGCCAATGATGCTTATAGCGTCGGGTCTGAGTCCCATCGATTGCATTTTCGCAAAAAGCTTAATGGCTTCATAGCCATATCCATTTTGAGCGAAACCAAGAATCAGTGTGCTCCAAGTGATTTTGTTAGGAAGCAGTCCAGAAAATTGCATCTGTGAAAACATATCTTGGGCCTCGCTGACCTGCCCGTTGTTTAGGAAACCCAAAAGCACCAAATTCCATGAAATCACATTTGGAGGTAAGCCTTCTAGTTGCATCTGATAGAAAATTTTCAAGGCTTCACCACTCCGACCGCATTGTGCATATGCAGAAATTAGTGTATTCCACAGCACCAAATCTCTTGAAGTTGTAACATCAAATACTCGTTGTGCACAATCAATCATCCCACAACTTGCATACAAAGCTATAATAGCACTTGCAACACCTACATCTGATTCAAGATGATTTCTAATACAGAATCCATGCCCAACTTTGCCAAGTTCTAGCCTTTCAGAACCTGCACAAGCTGATATAATAGAAGATAGTGTAACTGAATCAAATCTAAGGTTGTCACTTCTCATCTGATGGCAGGTGCAAAGAGCTTTGTCAAACTGCCCGTCTTGCACATAACCTGAAATCAGCAGGTTCCATGTAACTACATCTTTCATAACGGTTTGAGCAAAAACTAGCTCCGCATCTTCTATTAACCTAAGTTTGCAGTAAAAGTTTATAATTGAGCTACCTAACATATTATCCAGTTCAATTCCACTTAAAACAGCAAGCGCATGGCCTTGCCTCCCTTCATCTAGAGCTCCTAAATTTGCTGACGCAGATAAGAAGCTCGAGATACTCACTCTAGTTGGCCAAACATTGTCAATCCTCATCTCATAAAATAGCTCCAATGCCTCCTCGTCTAGTCCATTTTGGACAAAACCCATGAGCATAGAATTCCAAGAAACTACAGTTCTCTCAGGCATCTCATCAAAAACTCTTCTCGCATCCTCCAAAACCCCACATTTCCCATAAAAGTCTACAAGACTGCTTAAAACGTATACACAGTCACCAAAACCCATCTTTAAAACATAGCCATGAATCCCTTTACCAAAACCGATGATCTGAAGAGCCGAGCAGGCTTTCAAAGCATTCGGGACCACAAAATTGTCCGGAAAAGCGCCGGATTCGATCATTTCACAGAAACCCATCAGGGCTTTCTCACTGAAACCGAGTGCAGAACGCAATCCGATCATCGCCGCCCATGAGAAAACATTGGGCCGCCTCTGTCGAAGAAACAACTCCTCCGCGATAGCCAAAGAACCACACTTGGCGTAGAATATCAACAGCTTCGTCTCGACGTACTCGTTTCTATAAAAAAAGGAGCCACTTTTAAGGATTCTAGCGTGGATTTGCTGACCTTCGGAGAGTGCCCGCTCATATACGCAGCCTTGCAGAAGTTCCCCATAGATCTCAGGGCCAACGGGGAGGTCATCCGATTCCATTTCGGTAAGAAGTTGAAAGGCTTCTTGGATCAGCCCTTCCTTGCAAAGAGAGGTGATTTGGTGGAGATAGGATTTATTCAAGGTTGTGTCGTTGTTGGGCTTGTTTAGGAGCATGGAGACATGGGTTTCTTTCAATTGGACGTAGCTCTTGGTCTTGGTTTTGATGGGTTTCATGGCGGAGGATAGGGGTTTTGGTGATGTGGGAAGAGGAAGAGGAAAAGAAGCCATACCTGAGCGAGTGAGAGGATAGGGTAGTTATGTTAGGTACTCGACTGCTTTTTTAGTGGACCGTTGGAATACTATTTTCGTCTTTATGAAGGTAAAAAAGTGGCTATTTTTTTTCTGAGAAATAATCTGTAAGCAAAATTCAATGCCAGGAAAGAAATTTCAGGTGAAAATATATCACGACGATCCCAAGTAATCATACGAGCATGGTGGTGTGGCCCGTGCTGTTTCTACGGAGTGTGTTTTGTTTGACAATCGGAGGACGATCAAACTGGCGCTGGATCATGCTTTGTAGTTCGCTAGCCGTTTTAGTTTCAGGCTCAACTCATAAATAAATAAAAAAAATCATACGAGCAACGGACTCATGCAGCTGATGTATCTCTTCATTGATCGAAATCACTTAAAAATTTTTCACACTGAATTTGATCAAGTCGTATCTGAGGTATACCAAGATACAAAGCAATGAAGAGGACAACCTTGGTGTATTAACAGGGTCACTGGTCACACCAACAACTAATTCTCGGGTTTATGCAGCAGCCATCGATAGATTTGGTGGTTTGCTTTCGGAATTAAGTCTCATCTTGTCTGGAAGTTGAGTGTTCTGATTGCATAACCGAAAAGGAGGACGAAGAGCACATTGAGGCCAACCATAGCTACAGAAACCTCCCACAAGAATTCGTGTCTGTAGCCGAAGTACCTCCTCAAGAACATCTAAATGGTCTCGCCTGTGTCTATGGTTTCCTGCTTATCGCCGAATTGAGATGATAACAATCCATACATGCACCATGCAACAGGGCATGCCCAGTAGTGCCATCTCCACCAAATAGGAATCCTCTGTAGCCGATCAAAGTACTTTTAAGAAGTTAGGCACACGTGTTTAGAATTGAGAATGCAATTTCAATCAGTTTTTAACTTACCGGTCAGAGGGATCATGAACCCCGCAAAAAGACTCCAGATAGCGTAAAATGCTGAGGCAAGCAAGGATGCTATATCACTGTTTGGTGTCAATGCAACTGTCATCATCCCGAAGAATATGAAGTACAGAAATGAAGTGAACGAGAAGAAGAGAAACCACAAGAACTTGGTTACTGTCCACTCAAAGTCCATTCCATAAAACAATAGCACCATATAATAGAGTCTGAAGGAAGATGTAAGGAATCTCAATGGTGACCTGAATGTAACAGAATCAGGTCATATAGAGGTTTTGTGGTGAAAAAGAATAGGTTAAGAATTAGCACACTACTTGTTTGCTTTGTATGTTTTGCTCTAGAGCAGTATATGCTTTACCTGTGCAAAAACATATGGAAAAGCTGAATACATTCCAGCACCCTTTACTCTGTAGAAGACCATCCTTTTTGTATATTTCAGTAAAACTGATCCCAAGACTTTCTTCTTGTCTCACTGTAGTCACTTCTAGCATCTATGTTGCTGGATTATAGCCATCCCGAATTTTGCGCACTCCACTGATTTCCTTGAATAATAAATCCATTGGCACCAGTTGTTATGACTCGAGTCAAAAAAAAAAAAAAACCCAATTAGGGAATCTGTATATTTATCTGTTCATACCTCAAAGTACTTTATTAGATGGGAGGAATGGTGTCCCAATGGGCCTACTTATATTTCTTCACCCGCTCATTTCATTAGGAAGAGCTGCAGTTGGGTGAGTGAGAATGCATTGTAATGTCACATCATCCATGTTAGGAATTGCACTGTGTTTCAATATTGCGAAATCAGAACTCATCAAAAGATTCAAAAACGTCAATGCTAGGCTGGTGTATCGTGCAAACCACAGTTCTTCCCATGTCCACTGTGTTCCTAACTGTTCTCATGACAATAGCTGCTGCCCTTGCATCAAGTCCAGAAGTTGGCTCATCCATGAATATGATGGAGGGATTTGCGACAAGCTCAACAGCAATTGTTAGCCTCTTCCGCTGCTCAGTTGATAGTCCATTCATACCAGGCAAACCAACCATAGCATTCCTCAGTGATGATAGTTCGACGTGCTCCATGACCTCCTCAATGAACATCTGAGATTATTCGAATGACCTGTCAGTCTGATATAAGGGTCCAAATCCTCAATTCCTCACCATAATAAAAGATGCAAAAAGAGATGGATGAGCCGTTACTCTCAGTAATCGAAAAAGCTGGAAGATTATGGCTTTAATAATTGATCATTGCCATGTTATTTCATGCAAATGTGTTGACAGCATGAAAGATGTGGGGGCTTAGCAGTGAACCTCAATAAACTTTTACCACATATGTATTAGGTTTTTAGGATTTTAGTGCTTCTGACTTCATATGACATGACGATTTTCAGCTCTAGCTATGCTACTTTTCTACGCAGCAGAGATCGACTACGGAAATGTCCATTCAAAACTTAGTTTTCATAGATCCCAGAGCATAAAGAAAGCTTTTGATATTGGTGTACTGACCTTTCTTGTGGCAAAATCAACTTCAGGAGCTAAGCAGAGCCACACAGAATACAAAAGAGATTCATATACTGTGACATGAGGAGAGTGGATGCCATTTTGCTCACAATATCCAGATATGCGAGCAAATGTTTCCTGTTTTTTTGGATGACCAGAGATGCTGATAGTTCCTTCTATAAAACCCCCAATTTTTCTTCCAGCCAACACATCCATTAGAGTTGTCTTTCCTGCTCCACTTACACCCATTAGAGCTGTGAGAATTCCAGGCCTGAAAGCACCACTCAAGTCATTCAGAAGTAGTAAACATTCCTCCTTAATGCCTTGAGATTTCATTTCCTGGATGTTCAGAACTATAATTCAGTCCTTGGTTCATGAACAATTGCCAGTTAATAGTTATAAGAAAAAAATGATGTACAAATTTTCAAGTGTATCTAAAGAGCACAAACATACCGGTGGCGTACCCACAGAATATTTGATGTTCTTGAAAGTAATTGAAAGAGGCTTAAATGGGAGTACCATTCCTCTCTTCCCATACCTTTTTGCATCTATAACAGATATTGATGTCCTAGTTTCATCACCTCCCGCCACAATGAAGAAATCAATCAACATGCACAACATAAACGATGAAGTAGGTAACTAGTTACTATTTGGATGTAAAGTGCCACGACTTTTGGCACGCATCAATAAGGACTGCTGATGAACTCCCAATATGCAGAAGATCACCAGTTAGTTCTCTCCTCTTTTAATGGCAGAGGAAACCCCTTAACTCCAATTAATGGCTGGAAAATCCCACGTTTTATTGATGAAAAATTGCCTGCAGAAGATGAACAAATACAATGACTATTTATAGCAAACCCTAACTCCCCTAAGCCATACGATTCTCCTATCTGAATGCTCGCAGGTGTCCAACTAGACTCCTTGCTGAACTCTTCTTACTCTCCTACTTCACTAGTCCAGCCAACCTTCCTATTACATCCTGACTCAATACAACTCAACTATAAGAAAGACTTCAACTAGAAACTAAGAGTCCCAATAGATAACTAAGAGTCCTTATATTTCTGGCTGGGTCTTCGAAGCCGTATGGACAGCTGATTCCCATCAATTGCATACTCACCTGTTCTTCTAGAGTCTTCATGCAATAACTCTTCTGACAGGACTGTTCGGCACGATAATCGTGGAGTCTCCCTTACCTCTAGTAACAGGTTTCTTTTGCCCTCCAGAGATGCCCCTTGCCATTGCATCACCGACTAAAGTATCAGCGCACACTTCAAGTCCTAAAATCTGTGTTACAGGAACGGAATTTTAGACAAAGCTTCTGCAATTTTCCAGGAAAATCTTCTCTAGAATCATTTTGATAAGGAGAAAAGGTATTTGATAGCCTGATCAATTTCACAGCAAAAACAAATCTGTCAAACCGTTCACCTTCAGAATATAGTCTGTGACAACATCCTCCTGTCCTTTTAATGATGACGCCTGCATTGAAACAAGAGAACATAATACAAGAAACTTATGGACCATGAGTTTCAGAACATTGTGATTCAATAATACATTTGCTACAACCTATCTGTTATAAAATAAGTGTATCTAGGCAGAATGAAATGAAAGAGCTCAGGAGAGTTTAATGCCCCTTTGAGCCAGTCAGTACAACAAAGCGATGCAAACAAGCTTATTCTAGCTAAAATGCGGAGGAATTTTTGTTCTTGTGTTACCTTCATATGGAGATCGATGTTGGGATCGGGTGTGATGTTTGCTGCCTTCTCTCTCCTTGCAAGCTCCATCATCATGTCTACAGCACAATGCAGTCAAAGAACAGGATAAAGGGCTCAATAGAAACCCTACTAATGGGCGCCATAGTAGCGTACCTACCACATCGGCTTCCAATTCCTTGGCATCTTGCCGAGAAGGTTAGAGTCTCTCTAACAGTCATCTGACCTATATGAAGATCATGCTGACTCATATAAGCGGAGGTTCTCTGGGGTACAAACTCATCCATCTCATGCCCATTGTATGTCACCCTCCCAGAAACCTAAATTTAATCCAAGAAAATGTCATTTTTCAGTCATCATACAACAAATTAGCTTCTATTTTCTTTCTCAGAGCTTGGTTTCTTTTTTTTGATTAGTTACGCCAGAATGGCTAGGGATGAAAGAGAGGATTACATGACAACTAGAGGGGGCCCGAAGGGGGCAACCCGGGCTGAGCCGGCGAGGCTATCCGCCTCCGCGTTGAACTCGCCATTCTAACAAAACCAAAGACCATCTTCACCTTTAGTTTTGAGTCAAGCTTCCCCGCCAGAGCTAGCAACAGGGTGGTCTTCCCTGAGCCTGGAGGACCTAATAGCAGAGTCATTCTGCAAAAAGCGGCACAAATTGGCATTTCGATACAGCAAGATTCAAACCACCCATTCACATTTGTCAATATATGATCTCCCCGAAAAAGATGAATTAAGGACTTCACAGAAAGATATTCCACTCTGATTTGGGTGGAGTTGTTTCTCTACCTGCAAGGCTTGATTATACCACTGATGCCATCAAAGATTGATATGGGCCTCTTTCTACTTGGAAGGACATGAAGATAATTCAAGATTTCCTAAACAAATTAGAATAGGAAGATTTCAAGAACATCCATTTCCAGCACTTGCATGATTACCGATTAAATCTCTCCATCTAGATTCAGGAAAGAGTACCTCTATCTTGTTTAGAAAAAAGTTCACAACTGTAGGAAGCCCCCTGTTCCCCACATAAGCTTCTGCACCTATAGACAAATGCTCGAACCAGACTTCGATCATCGGATTCTCAATTCCAACCCTGCAAACCAAGAACTCAAGAATGCGGGCTAGAAACAAAAATCAAAGCACGCAAACAGAGAAAGAAAGATAAATTGTACCGGTCCATTCGGCTCTTTAGCTTCTTCAAGAACTTCTCATTGTCTTCCTCGGCGACTCCAACCAATCTCTCTACCAACTTCTTCTTTTCTTGATATCCGAGGCTGGGGACAAGGACCTCCATGATCTCGCCCTCTAAAAGTTGACAACCTCTCCACAGCAGCCCATTTCAGATCCTCTTCGTCAAGCGCCGCAGCCTGCGAGGAGACGCCGTCACCGCCCCAGCTCGTCCACGACGTACCCTGCAGGCTCGTGGAGTATCTCGCTACCAGCCCGCGAGGAGACGCCGTCGCCGCCCCAGCTCGTCCACGAAGTACCCCGATGGTAAGTCTCCTGCGCTTGACGAAGAGGATCATAGAGGGTGACTTGTTTTGCAGTAAGGATGATTTTTGATAGTGTTCCTGATGTGAGTCATTGCAGAGGAGTCTTGCAGGAGATATGGGCTGAGGCTGTAGGAGAGGAGGTGATGCAGAGGGATGGCGTAGTTACTGAGAGTTTAGTTAGGAATAAGGAGTACCCAGCTTGGCCGGGATGTAGATTTGTATTGTTCATGTTTGGCACATGCTATTGTTATTTTATTAAGAACGTTTTCTGAATCTAATGAGGTTAAATATACAGAGCATTTTATTGGATAGAAGGTTGATTCATGATAACCAAAAGTTCACAACCTATTTGTTGATTGTGCTAATGTAAGTTTCAATTAAATTGTCTCGGTATCATGGGTCAGTTATGTGACTGTAATTTAAAAAAGTTATGTTTAAGAGATTTCTAATTTATTGGTTGATAAATAATTGATTAGCACTATGAGGCAAGATCTAGAAAGTGTATACTGAATAAGGCGATAGATGAATAGAAGCAGATGCCAATTGATTATTAGTTGTAATTTCGATTACATCTTAATCTTTGAAACGTTGCTAATTGCTAAAACTCAAGAATTTTTAAGTATTTAGCTCAGGATGTTGAGACCATAAGTGTTGATGTTATACATTCAACTTTTTTCCAGGAGAAAATGACTGCCTTCTTTCGCAAAAAGTTTCAGGATATTTGAGATACACCAGCGCAGGTTTTCAAAGAGAAAATAAAGAAATTTGCAGAACGTTGGGGCTTATGTAAGCATCTTTTATAAAGGAATCAATTGTTATTTACTCAGATAACCTCCTAAGTTTTCTTTTTATGGATTCATGAAGACTCACTGGTCATGGTGGTGTTGTTCGAGAACACCGTAAACACCTTTCAGTCCATTGTCAAGGTATGACTATAGTTTAAAATTGATCTTAAAATTTTATTTTATTATTTGTTAATTTTATTGAATTTGATTTGCAGTCCAATGATGCAAGCAAGGATAACATGGCCGAGGCTGTGGCAGCTGTTGTGACTTCAAAGGATGACATAGTGACTACGACGTTTAAAATTATTGCGGCAAGAGATGTCATCATGGTTGCTGCCATGAAGATGCGTATATTATGAATTGACGAGCGGTGATATGAGTAGTGATATACGCATCTTCATGGCAACAACCACGATGACATCTCTTGCCGTAATAATTTCGAATGTCATAACCACTATGTCATCCTTTGAAGCCACAACAACTGCCACAGCCTCATCCATGTTATCCTTGCTGGCATCCTTGGACTGCAAATCAAATTCAATAAAATTAACAAATAATAAAATAAAATTTTAAGATCAATTTTAAACTATAGTCATACATTGACAATGGACTGAAAGGAGTTTACGGTGTTCTCGAACAACAACACCATGACCGGTGAGTCTTCATGAATCCATAAAAAGAAAACTTAGGAGGTTATCTGAGTAAATAACAATTGATTTCTTTATAAAAGATGCTTACATAAGCCCCAACGTTCTGCAAATTTCTTTATTTTCTCTTTGAAACCTGCGCTGGTGTATCCCAAATATCCTGAAACTTCTTGCGAAAGAAGGCGACCATTTTCTTCTGAAAAAAGTTGAATGTATAACATCAACACTTACGGTCTCAACATCCTGTTCTAAATACTTAAAAATTCTTGAGTTTTAGCAATTAACAAAATTTCAAAGATTAAGATGTGATCGAAATTACAACTAATAATCAATTGGCATCTGCTTCTATTCATCTATCGCCTTATTCAGTATACACTTTCTAGATCTCGCACCATAGTGCTAATCAATTATTTATCAACCAATAAATTAGAAATCTCTTAAACATAACTTTTTTAAACTACAGTCACATAACTGACCCATGATACCGAGAGAACTTAATTGAAACTTACATTAGCACAATAAACAAATAGGTTGTGAACTTTTGGGTATCATGAATCAACCTTCTATTCAATAAAATGCTCTGTATATTTAACCTCATTAGATTCAGAAAATGTTCTTAATAAAATAACAATAGCATGGGTCAAACATGAACCATACAAATCTACATGACAATCAAGCTGGGTACTCCTTGTTCCTAACTAAACTCTCAGTAACTACGCCATCCCTTTGCATCACCTCCTCTCCTACAGCCTCAGCCCATATCTCCTGCAAGACTCCTATGCAATGACTCACATCAGGAACACTATCAAAAATCATCCCTACTGCAAAACAAGTCACCCTCTATCCAGAGTGTCTTGAGACCGTGACATTTAACTAAACACATCAAGCAATTCTGGTTGAAGTGCTGAGTCAGCTGAAACAGGAAAGAATCAAGCATAAATAGCTTTAATTTACATGTTTTGGAGCATGGGGAATTTTTAGTTAGCTACACACAAATAAACATAAATGATTGTGGCTAAAAGATTCACATATTGGTTTAACTTTCAAAATGGTGTTGTAGGAAAACGCAATTTAAGGGAAGTATCTTCCGAGACGGTAGATAGTATAAGCTCTCTTACATGAGAAATTGAGAAAAAAAGCTTCCAAAATTCTGTTGTAAGCAACAATAAACTGCTTGATGACCCGTATTGCATGTTGCAAGATAAATGTTGAATTAGAAAATGAAAATTCAAAAAGTCATATGAAGTAAACAAGCATCTTTTGGAAGACTGGGACTTGTGTAACACATATTCACCGCTCTGTTACTTATCAATGACAGAAAAAGTAACATATCAAATACTTTTTGAGAAGGCAAATTGACTAGAAAGTAGTTAGTACCTTAAAGTTGTCCAATTATCATAGACAAAGCGAGAATGCATAGAGGGGAATAAACTATATAACAAGTCTATAATATAGAAATATTGAGTAAGAAGACACACAAAATAGCTTTAACATGTTTCTAAGTATAACATTTACATGCTATATTCGCATTGTGAAACGCCGACGGCATGCATCTTGTGGATGCTTGATACGAACCATATGTCAATGGCAAGGAACCTCCCTAAAGGAGAGAGATTTACTCGGCATTAAACAAATGCTGGGAAATCTTATCAGACCGATAAGCAGTAACTTATGAGCACAGTACAGCTGCATTGACACGCACTGTGCCTACCGACAAGGTATATGTGAAGAGACAAGGAAGCCATTGAAAGCCTGAGTTGCTAATTGGGGGTCACCTTAACCAAGTAGAGTATTTACATCTCCAAGAAAATAAGGATCGTATTTATCAGGAAGAGCACTGTATTTCAGTGTAGTACTAAGACACATGTATTTACAAGAAGCTCTATGATGGATTCAGGCAAAATTAAGGTCAAAAAGAGGACCTCATCCAAGTTTACAATAGAACAAATGAAAGCAAAGACGATATGGAGGGAGTTCGCTCTCCCTTAGTTAAAAGGCTGACGGATCAAAGGCAAGTTCTTGCTAGTGAAAAACAGGCAAACGATATATACTCAAAGCAAATATCTTTGCAGAAGACTACCTCAAATGATGGTCCTACAAAATTTATGCCCAAAATATCATCTATTAGACCTTACTAACCACTCATCAACATAGTAAAAAGCAAACAAGTGCTTAAGATATATTGTTGCATGTTTGGTATCTATGTCCAAAGGAAACCAGTATTGCCACCTTATCCATCACCTAAGGCTAGATGGAATGGAAAGTATCCCAATCTTGGGGTGATACATTAACCTATCTAAGTTCACTCATCTTAGCTATCAGACAATAGTAACATCGATGACTTTTCGAAGTAAAATTGTTCGATGAAACTTTCAGGAAAGAGGATCAACAAGAAACCCCAACAAACTTAAAATTGATTGAGATCTCGTGCAAACCTCAAATGAGTTCATGATAAATGAGGAGTTCATCAGGAGGTCAACATAGGTAACAAAGGGAATAAGAAACAATGAAAGATAGAGATGCGGAGAAGAAAGAGCAGCTCAACAAACACCGCATTACTATCCGCGTCTTTGGCGGTTCATCCGTTGCCCTCGCCGATTCGCCGGCTAGTTCTGCTCCTAATATGAGACCATCTACGATCTCGTGAGATCCAACCGCTCATCAACGAGTCGATCTAACTGAGTGATCGCAGACCCGTCGCTCATCGGAAGGAAGCCGGAGAGGACGAGATCCAACACTTCAGAGATCCCTCTCCGATCTTAGACTCATAGACGAAATCATACAAGAAATGCTACTATAAAATACAAGATCGACCTCAAGATCTCAAATCTCGGATCAACTTGGATGCCGAAATGGATCGAGTTTTTGGTGAGAGGCACTCACCGTGCAGAGCGGACGTCATCAATCCACGCGATCTTGTCCGATCGCGGAGTGACGTTCGCTCAGCAAGATCGACCTCAAGATCTCAAATCTCGGATCAACATGGATGCCGAAATGGATCGAGTTTTTGGTGAGAGGCACTCACCGTGCAGAGCGGAGGTCATCAATCCACGCGATCTTGTCCGATCGCGGAGTGACGTTAGCTCAGCAAGAGCGGCGTCGCTCTTGTGTGGCAAGTAACGCGTAGGTCAAGGATTAGAGACGGTGAGCGCCACTCACCTCGGCAGCTGCTGGTCGCCGAGAAGACGGTGGTGCTGGTAGCCGGGAAGACGGTGGTCCCGCAGAGCTCCGGCGTCCGGATCCGAGGGAAGAGAGGAGTTGGATGGGCGGGTGACATGAACGGGATGAGCGGACCCCACCGGCCCTCTCTCTTATATATACAACTAGCCGATTCTCGTGCTTAATTCGACGCCTGCAGTCAATTTATATCTTTTCATATCCCATGTCTGATGCACCCGTACGTTATTATCAAGCACGATCTCCTATGTAACAACCTCTTCACGTAAGATTGAAGCCTAATTTTTGTGGACCGTTAGATAAAAATCCAGAGAGCCAATATAGACCGTCTGATATAAAAAAACCCGTATTATATAGAGTTAGATGGTTAATTAATAAAAAAACCCATATTAACGGAATTTTTTTTGGTAAAAAACCCATTTATAAGTTTTTTAAGTCAATAGCCTCATTTATTAATTATTGAGGGAAGGGGCTCCAACACCATAAAATGATCTTATCCCGTTAAAAAAACACTAATCATAAGATTTCGGTCCTTAACACTATTTAACAGTTCAAAAGACACATTTACCCTTTCACAACCGACATCCAAAGACCGCGCACAAGGATCACGTCGCCATCGTCGCCACCCTTCACCGTCATCGTCGTTAGGGCCTCCACCGCCTGTCGCCGGTCGTCATCCCATTAGCTGCCACAACCATTCTCATCTTCCCAACCTCCCGCCTTCAAGACCGATCCGATCCAGGTACTTCCCCACCCATCTCGGGGCCCTTGGCGACCGGATCTCCAAGGACTCGTCGGGATCCGGCGAGGACGAGGAGGAAGCGATGGAAGAGAGGGATCAGCAGCGGTGCGCGACGGAGGGTGGTGGGACCGATGGAGTGAAGCTGCGGCGGCAGAGGCTACTGCGACGGGGAGGCGGAGGAGGGGCAGGCGACGCCAGTCTGGGAATCCCGAGGCGGATGCAAGGGCGAGGGAGAGGAGAGCACGGAAGTCGGGAGGGAAGGAGAAGGCGAGCTCGGCCTCAGCACGGGCGAGGTCAGCAGCGGAAAGACCCGGGAGCAGGGACACGCCTGCGACACGGAGGAGAGAGACGAGGAACTCCACCATTGGAGCGAGAGGAAGAAGGCCGGAGCGGTGGGGAGGGGCGGATGCGCCGCCCACGACGGAGAAGGCAGCCGTGCAGGTGGAGAGGCGACGGAGCCCCGCGAAGTGGGCTTGGTCGGGGTCGCTGAGAGAGAAACGAAGGGGAGGAGAGAATGTGTGGGCTTGGTGATGTTGTATTGATGTGGGCGGTTGCAATGGAATGGTGGTTTTAATTTGAACTCTGGATTGAGTGGAATAGCTCGTCACCAATTTTCTCTTTTCAATATTTTCTTCTTTTTTTTCTCTTTAATCTTTTCTCATTCAATCCCCCGTCTCCGTCGCCGTTCTTGTCGATCTGTCATCAAATTCATTCCCTCCTATACTGGTCTTAACCGACAACAAGCTCCCAACTTCACTTTTCTCTTTTTCATTTTTCTCTTTTCTTTTTTCTCTTTTTTCTTTTTTCTTTTCTCCTTGGATCCCCCGTCTCCGCCACCATTCTCGTCGATCAACCATCAGAATCATTCCCCGATGTCCCTACTATCCCTCCTATATTGGTCTTAACCGACAACAAGCTCCCAACTTCACTTTTCTCTTTTCACTTTTCACTTTTCACTTTTCAATTTTTTCTTTTCTCTTTTCAATTTTCTCTTTTCTCTTTTGATCCCTCGTCTCCGCCGCCATTCTCATTGATCAACCACCAAAATCATTCCATGATGTCTCTACTATCCCTCCTATACTGGTCTTAACCGACGACAAGCTCCCAACTTCACTTTTCATTTTTTCATTTTTCTCTTTTCTCTTTTTCATTTTTCTCTTTTCTCTTTTTTCTTTTCAATTTTCTCTTTTCAATTTTGATCCCCCGTCTCCGCCGCCATCCTCGTCGATCAGCCACCAGAATCATTCCCTGATGTCCCTACTATCCCTCCTATACTGGTCTTAACCGACGACAAGCTCCCAACTTCATTTTCTTTTTTTCATTTTTCTCTTTTCTCTTTTGTCCTTTGATCCCCTGTCTCCGCCGCCATTCTCGTGATCAACCATCAGAATCATTCCATGATGTCCCTACTATCTCTCTTATTCAGGTCTTAATCGACGACGAGCTCCCAAGTTCACTTTTCTCTTTTTCATTTTTCACTTTTCTCTTTTCAATTTTCTCTTTTCTCTTTTCAATTTTGTTTTCTTCATTTTTCTCTTTTCCATTTTTCTCTTTACGCTCTTTAAACCTCGGATCCGCCGCCTCTATTGCTATTCTCGTCAATCAGATACCGGGGATCAATTCTCCAGATCTCTAGGATCCTTCCTATTCCAGTCTTAGCCTCTAGCGATATCAAATGCGCCGTTAATTTTCTCTTTTTTATTTTTCTCTTTCGACTCTTTAGACCTCATATCCGGTCGGAAAGCTAAGCTAGATCATAGAATTCAAACCCTTTGGACCGAAGTATGCTGCAACCTGCATAAACATATATCTTGTATGTCTGAATTCAATTGAACTCAGGCCCCACATGACCCACAATGCTAGAACCTTCCCCAAAAACCTTCATTAACCCTCTCCTCTTCTCATCCTCTCATCTAATCACACAAGAGATACCCATTAGACCAAGATCATTCATCGTAACTACATCCTTCTCTGTTCCATTTCTCTTTACCACCACCATCATTCTTTCTCCGCTACCCCAACCCCTCTCTGCCACCCACTTCCTCTTCCCACTCTCCCACACCCTCCTTGCCAACTCCAATTCCACCGTCGACACCAATCTCCTCCACCTCCTCAAGTCATCCTCCCTCCGCTCCATCGCTCGCCACCATCACTCGCCATGCGTGAGATCGGCTTGCACGCGTCGGTGACTTTGGGTGACCGGATCTGGGGTCGGAATGGGGTTTGGAGGTCGGAGGTGGCGGTCTTGGAAGGTGGCGGCGCCGGGTTCCTTGAGGAAGAGGAGCTTAGGTTGGGGTTTCGACGATGAGGAGTGAGGAGGGAGGCCAAGAACTCGGAGCTCGAGGCGGCACAGTTGTCGCTGGAGGCGTCGATGATCACCGGGATCGGAGTGGTTGAGGTCGTGGGATCCTGCTGTAGGCGATGGCGACCTTGGACGACAACATTGAGATGCTGGTCGGGTTGGAGGAGCTCGGCGACGATGGGTTCCGGAGAAGATGGGTTGTTGCTTGCTAGGATGGGTTCACTAGGAATAGTGGGGTTCCGAGGTTCTCACCGGCGTTAATGGAGGTAGAGACATACCAGCGGTAGAGGCACGCCGGTGATGAGATAGGGGGTGGCGAGCTAGACACGGGGTTCTAGAGGGGCAAAAAAGTCATAAAACATGTATAGCCAATTATAACTGATCATGACTGATGTAAAATGGTGTTTAAATCTTAAATCTAATGAGGGTGGTGTACTGATCAAGAAGTTCCACTAATTTGATGTAAACACTAATTTTGTCAAATGGTTCTTTACTAGAGACCAATTTGTCAAATGGTCTCCTATGAAAGACCTTGAGTGTTTTACTACCATTTTAAGGAAAAAAGACGATAATACCCCAGTAATATATTTTTATATATTCAGACCCCCACTCCCCCCCACCCCCACACAGCAACCCAGCCCGTCGCCGGCCCCGATCTCACTGTCTGTCGCCGCCGATCCCGAGCTCGCCGTCAGATCCTCCTCCTCCTGTCCGACGATCCCGTCCGACCATGTCCTCCTCCTTTCGACCCCGTCCATCGCGATCTCATTCATCGTGAACCCATCACCGAAGCTCCTCGTCCGTCGCGATCTCATCCGTCGTGATCCCGTCCATCGCCAACCCATCACCGGAGCTCCTCTTCCGTCGCCGATCCATCCCGTCCGATCATCTCCCCGACCCATCCCGTCCGTCGCGGAGCGCGCCGCCGTCCAATCGCGATTCGAGCTCGCCATCCGATCCCCTGAAGATCCCGATCCCGAGCTCACCGTCCCGACTCCCGATCCCGATCTCACCGTCCCGAGAACGAGATCGCCGTCCCGAGACCGAGATCGCCGTCGCCGGTCCTCGCGATGGTCGCGACATCCACCGGGGACGACGACCCAGCGAAGGAGTGAGAGGATAGTAGAGAAAAAGCCGGCAAAAGCATAAAAAAGGGTAGAAAATCGTGGAAATAATTAAAAAATAGAAAAAAAATACTTGAATATTGTGAAAAATTGGGAAAAAAATAGTGGAAAATAAGGAAAATAATGGAAAATATTGTGAAAAATATGGAACTTACTTTTCATACAATATGGCAGTTATTTTTCATGAAATATGAAATTTACTTTCCGCGGTAGTTACTTTCCACTGTAGTTATTTTTTTTATAAATAATGTGTGAAAAAATCAGTTAGAATAAGGAAAATATGTGAAAAATCGATAAAATTAGTGGGGAAATTACGCTTCTCATTTTGGTAGTTACTATTCATTTGCATTATGGTAGTTACTTTTCATTTTCATTATGGTAGCCACTTTTCATTTTGGTAGTTACTTTTCGATATTAGGAAAATACAGTAGTTACTTTTCACAAATAATAATTGAAAAAATAGTGACGGCCTCTTCTCCACGGTAGTTACTTTTCAAAAAAATAGGGCTGACTTAAGTGGCAGTTACTTTCCACAATTTTATTAGTTATTTTCCACGGTAGTCACTTTTCACAAAAAATAAGTGCAAAAATTAGTTAAAATAAGGAAACTATGGGGAAATCAAGAAAATTAGTAGGGGAATTCCATTTTGCATTTTTTGAAAATGACAAATAACTTTAGTTTCTACCATATTTGCTTTCTGCGGTAGTTACTTTTCGCGGTAGTAACTTTTCACGGTGGTTACTTTTCACCAATAATATGTGAAAAAATCAACTAAAATAAGAAAAATAAAGAATAAATGAAGAAAAATTTTGGGGGCCCTTCTTCACGGTAGTTACTTTCCACGGTGGTTACTTTTTTTCAATTTTTGTAGGGGAATTCACTTTTCAATATTTGTAATTACTTTTCAGTATTTTGTAATTACATTCCAATATTCGTAGTCGCTTTTGAATTTTGCGAAAATATGTGCAAAAATCAGCTTAAATAAGGATTGGTAGTTACTTTTCAATATTTGTAGTTACTTTCCAATATTTGTGATCAATTTTCAATTTTGGAGAAATATGTGCAAAAATAATCTAAAAAAATGTTGGTAGTTACTTTTCAATATTTGTTGTCACTTTTCAGTATTTGTAATTACATTCCAATATTCATAGTCGCTTTTCAATTTTGGAAAGTTTTGTGCAAAAATCAGCTAAAAAAATGTTGGTAGTTACTTTTCAATATATGTAGTTACTTTCCAATACTTCTAGTTACTTTTCGATTTGCGAAAATATGTGCAAAGAAAATCTAAAAAATGTTGATAGTTACTTTTCAATATTGGAAAAATATAATAGTTATTTTTTAATTTAAAAAAATATGATAGTTACTAAACAACAATTATCCTACCATTTTTTCCTACCTTTTCCCCCCCTATTTTCATCATTTTCTCTATAGGTCGCCTACCCTAGCTTTTTCCTATTTGGATTTTTCCAATATAAAATCCAAGCTCCATGCCGACATTGCCGTCCCCGATGTCACCGTCCCAGCTCGCCTCGGATCCATCTCGCCGTCGTCGTCCCGATCTCGCCGTCGCCGTCCCGACATCGACATCCTGGAGATTGGACGAGGAGGTGATGGCTTTGGCGGTGATCTCGCCGACCCACCTCCATCCCAGCTCCATCCCGCCATCGCCGACCCGATCTCGCCGTCGTCGTCACTGTACCGACATCGCCGTCCCGAGCTCGATGTCCCGATCTCGTCGTCCCGATCTCGTCGTCCCGAGCTCGCCGTCCCGATCTCGTCGATCCCGATCCCGAGCGCTCGCCGTCAGTCGCCGATCGCCTGATCCCGTCGCGTCGCCTCCTCTTCTTCACGATGCCAACCGATCCGATCGTATCCATGACGAGGTCGCCGCCAAGCCCATCACCACCTCATCCGATCTCTATCGCCACCCCCATCCCCACCTCCAATCCCCCATCCCCATCACCTCCAACATCCACCCGATCCCCATCACGACCTCCGACCACCTTCTGACCTCATTCTCTCTTTCCATCTTGATGATGTCAGCGGTTCGCCGGGGTTCGCCGGAGACTTTGGGAAGATGAGTCGGAGCTGGGAAAGGGATTAAGGATGATAGAAGGGTAGTTTAGACATTAAAATTTACAAATGTTAAAAAAAAGACTAAATGATTTAACAACTTGGTAAGAGGACCACAAAGCAAATAAGCTCTCTCAATAAGACTAAGTGACAATTATTTTATGCATAATATTATATTACTATACACACGCATATATGCATAATATATACACATGCATAAATACATAAATTTTAACCAATTCGGCGTCTAAAACTGGTTGGAATGTAATTTTGACCCTTCTCAACTTCTAAATTCTTGTCTCTGCCAACAATACTTGTAGTAGCAATAATTATATGCCACACCAACTCTTCCTTCCGTCCAGAACATGCTCATGTCCTGAGACCATCTAATCACAATCACATATAAATATATTAATTACTTGATTATTATGATGATTTAAAACTAATTAACTCCTGCTTGGAAGGTTTTTTTTTTTTGAGAAAAGGCTGCAGGTGATCAAGAAACACCCCTTTAAAGGGGAAACTGGTCCCCAAGACAAATCCCTTAAATTCTCTTGGGATATGCACAATCTTGATATGCACAAATCTCTCCATCCATCTCCACACATCTTTAGATCCGAAATAATTTCAGATGACCACGGCGCGTATCCGTAGATAAGTTCGACCGCGAACCGCGAGTCACATTCGACCATGACACTGAGCTCTCCTCTTTCACTGGCCTGTGCTAACCCAAACTTCAGTCTTAATTTCCCCCTGCAAAACTGAGATAGCCCGTTCCATTGTTGATGTGAAGTTTGGGTTAGCACAGGCCAGTGAAAGAGGAGAGCTCAATTCATTAACATGTTCCTAGCCCCAGCACCCCTCTTCATCAAGGAGATCTCCCACCGTCAAATGAGCAATTCTCTCTGCATCAAACAAACTCGGTCTCGTCTTCAAGGGACCATCCGCCATCCACCAGTCCTCTAGACAGTTTGCCCTGCATTCAAGTGTTGGAGACCACTTCAATCCTTGCCGAAACTGGATGGATGCCTGGAAGTTGGAACCAAAGATCATAGAATCATACTTATTTTTTTGTGCAACAACCACCAACATGCCAAGAATTCTATTAAAATAACACTTGCGACAACAACCACAAGCCTTCTCAAATTTCAGTGAGTATTAACATGGTTGACATGTGGAAGCTGAACAGATATTGGGCTAAGCCATTATTCTACTTTGGAGAATGACTTGACCTCATACTGCAGAGGATGATGCACCAACTGCAGCTTTGTCATTTAATGGGGCAGCTCCATTGATAGATTTCGAGAAGATGGACCTTGCCAAGTAAAAGAACCATTATTAGCAATTGGATTGAACTCCAAACTCGAAAGCATCCCAAAGGACATTAAAAGAATTCAAATCAACAAAAGAAAAGGGTACTCTTACATGAATCCTTAACAACGACCATTAATGTTAATTGATAAATACACGCCAACTCTAAAATATGCCGAAGTTTCATTAAAAAATGCATACGATTGCACCAAGATAACATATGATTCAAAAATAGAATCCAACTACTCTGAATGCTAACTTCAAACATAGTTTTGTATTCTCTTACAAGACAAATGCCAAACATTTCTTTGATTCTCTGCTCTACAGGAAGCCTTTCTTCATCTTCTCTGGAAGTTGATTGTTTTTATCGAAAAGGCAAACAGGAAAGCAAAGAGCAGCGGCAACATAGCAACCACGGCTGCGACCACTCCCAGAAAGCTGTGTTTAAATCCAAAGTACTCCCTTACAAAGTCAGATACAAGCTGACGATCCTTCTCCATCTCCATCTCCTTGTGTACGTCTCCAAATTGGGACGTAACCAATCCATACAGCGTCCATGCCACAGGGCATGCCCAGTAATACCACCTCCACCATATAGGAATGCTCTGTAAAACAAACAAGTATTTTTAGCTTCTAAGAACTAAACGATTAAACATCTAATGAAGTTGATACATAGAATTGGGACGTACCGGACGTGGGATGAGAAACCCGGAGAAGAGATTCCAGAGTCCATAGAAAGCAGCGGAAACAATGGAGGCTATGTTGTGGTTTGGAGTCAGGCCAACAGCCATCATCCCATAGAATGTGAAGTAGAGCAGAGTGAAGTACATGAAGAAGAGGTACCAAAAGAACTTGATAGCCGTCCACTCGAACGCAATCATCGCATACACAATAATACTATATATCACAGACTGGACCAGTATGTATGGAAGCTCAATAGTAACCTGCGAATAAATGCATCAGGAAAGAGTTTGAGATCCATTGCTGGAGAGTTAATTTCTTAAAGAACAGAGCAAGGTAGTATTGAAGGAATTACTTGTCCAAATGAATATGGCAGAGCTGAATACATTCCTGCAGCTCTCTCTCTGTAAAAGACTGTTCTTTCGATGGCCACAACCGGTTGAACAGATTGAGCATTCTGCACACCGATGAACAGAACAGCACCATACATGGAGCCCATTGCATTGAGCACGTCCTGTTTTGTGGTCCTGCCAGCGGGAAAAGAGTTCAGTATGGACAAACAAACAATCTAAAGGACAGATGAGTTAGATCTAGGAAGAAATATGTACCTTTTAGTGCCAAGGTCCCAGAATATTGTCCCAAACAACAAGGCTACCATAGCTGTGAAGAAGAGCCTGACTGCGTTGTAGGAAGGATTCCTCCAGTAAGACAGGTGCTGCTTCCAAAAACAAGCCATGCACTGTGTGTAGAAGTTCTGGGCGTACTGAGTTGGGAAGTGAAGATCACTTGAACTTGGAGCTGGTGTACTCAACTCATTGATCAAAGCTTTGTTCCTTCTGCAATCAATAAGGAGCTAGTTAGCAAGTTAGGAATGAGGAAAAATCTCTGCCTTTATTGCAAGGTAGCTATACCATAGAGGAAATCAACAAGATGATCACTTACTGATAGAGTTGGGAATTTCTATATACTTCAGCGAAGTTGACACCTAATATATCTTCTTGTGCTCGACTAGTCACCTCCAACATCCATGTTGCCGGATTATAGCCGTCTTTAATCTTACTAACTCCTTCCAGTGCCTAATGAATCAAACATGTTATATTCTAGCTAGCTAATTGGTACTTACATGCAACACCGATATAGACAGTGCTCATGAGTATTGTATCCAGGCTCACCTCAAAATATGAGATTAGTTCAATAGATTGGCGTCCCAATGGGCCGACATATATCTCTTCTCCTCCTCGTTTCAGTAAGAAGAGCTGCATGCAATTGGATATTAAAGACCAAGTATTCGCTACAAATTAGCATTGATAGATACCATCGAGAAACTTTTGAGTATGAAAAAAATTCCTCACCTCGTCGAATGCTTCAAATATATCAATGCTAGGCTGGTGAATTGTGCAGACAACTGTCCTTCCAGTGTCGACCGTGTTCCTCACTGTCCTCATGACGATTGCTGCTGCCCTTGCATCAAGGCCAGAGGTTGGTTCATCCATGAATATTATAGAGGGATTGGCAACCAGTTCTACGGCGATGGTAAGTCTCTTGCGCTGCTCTGTTGATAAACCATTCACTCCAGGCAGCCCAACCAGTGAGTCTCTTATCGGTGTGAGCTCTACAAGCTCCATTACTTCTTCAACGAACATCTGAATTAAGTACGTCGCCGGTTCCTTTAGTTAGTATAAGAAAAATCGAAATTTGCCAATAATTTATAGGCTATACTCTTAAGAATTCGTCTGACCTCTCTTGTATCAGAGTCAACTTCGGCAGGTAATCGAAGCCATGCAGAGTATACTAGAGACTCATAAATGGTGACATTTGGGGAGTGGATGTCATTCTGTTCACAGTATCCAGACACACGAGCAAAAGTTTCTTGCTTCTTTGGATAGCCAGAGATGCCGATGTTTCCATCGATGTATCCACCTGTTTTTCTCCCAGCCAAGACATCCATCAATGTAGTCTTCCCGGCTCCGCTAACACCCATGAGAGCTGTTAGCACTCCTGGCCTGAAAGATCCACTCACACTCTTCAGAAGCACCAGTCTGTCTTCTCCCACACCTTGTGCTTTCATTTCCTACAAGTTTCATCCCCCCATTGATGTCATGAAATTTAGTATGCAACCAGGATTGACAAAAACAGAGAGCATGTTTAAATACCTGCGGCATGTCGACGGAGTACTTTACATCATCAAAGGTGATAGAAAGGGGTGTGAATGGGAGGACCATCCCCTTCTTGTTCAGATCAATGCCATGCATGGAACCTGATGACCTCTTGCTCTTAGCAGCTCCATCAGCACTTCCTGCATTCACAACATCAGTAACATATAAAGATCTAACAGTGATCGCCATCGCAGAAAGGTTGGTGGATGGCTCAACTTACTTCTAGAAACAGAACCAGATCTCCGTCTTGGTGTTGGCGGTGTATCTTCAACTTCTCCTGTTAAGTTAGCCTCTTTTTCTTTCAACATCTCTTCAGACACAGATGACTGAGTCGTTCCGATCGCTGAACGCAATATATAAAGCTCTCAGAATGAAGATTGCTTTCAAAAAATGTGGATTTTGGTCCAAATGGGATGCGGATACTTACGATCGAGGTAAGTTAGAGCCAGTATAAACATGAAATTGAAGAGGAATATGTATCCGAACAATGCACCGAAGCCAATCCAGTACCATTTGGACTCGGGAAATACTCCGCGGGATTTCAAGACCGTCACTCCAAGCGTCTCAGTTGCATTAGGAAGAATCTGCAAAACAATCAAAGACCACATGAGCTGCTTTTCCTCCTCAAATCTGGCTCTGGTTTTTTTTTTTCCTTCACAAGTACAAGTCATCAACCTTATCCCAATGGTGCCCAAGAAATTCGTTCACTGAGATTGCATTTTGAGCATACATAAGTGGCGATATCCAGTAGCCCCATATCCACCATTTCTTTATACTTTCTGTTTCAGGGTAAAGAACGCTGAAAGTTAGCTAATTAACCATTAACAGGACAGGAAAGAACATGAACAAGATTTAAGAGCAAACCTCTCGAAAGGACGAATCCTCCCAGAGCCAGAAGTATAACCAGAGCAAAGGGTCCAAACGTGCTGGCAACAACCATCTCCCTCCCTAGTCCGCCAATCAACCTGAATAGCCCTAGTGCCATCTGATGTACCACAAGAAGCAGTAGATATTGTTTAAAGAACCTGCATGCAACAAGAGATGATGTTATGCTTCTGAAGCAAAGCGACCATTGAACGAAAAAAAGGTATTGTATGTGTTGCAGAGTGCGATGAGATCAACATGCACCTTCCCGCATTTGGATCGTATCCAATGACATAATAGGTCATGAACACCCAAATTGAAACTTCTATGAATGATATGGGAATCGTCAGGATCCATGTAGGTATTGCAAATGCCCATGCAGGATAGAAGAGCAGATCTCTTTGCTTGAAGAAAACAGGAATCCTCAGCACAGTCATGGCGAGTTCCGAAAACCCATTGAACATGGAGGTTACAATTGCAAAGAAGAGTGAACCCATGTAGATATTCCCATCAGTGGTAGAGTCCTGGTGCAACTTCGTTCGGAAGAAGACTGTCATCGCGATGAGTGCCGTCAATGTGAGCTGAAACAAGAACACAGCCTAAGCTGAATGAACGAATACACTCATGGAGTTCGAGTGCAGAGCATAGTGGTTGATCAAATATAAGTAACCTGAGCAGCCTTGAAGATGTACACAAATGAGTTCCGTTTCATCATCAGCCATTCCTTCTCGAAGCAGACCTTCAATACTTCCTTCTTGTTAACCCCATATTTGGAGGTGGTCAGGGCAGCAGGGTGGCTCTGGCTCTTGTCATATGGAACAGAGAGCTCTTTTCTCAGACTCTGGTCAACATGGAACGAATGGAACGCCTCTACGAACTCCTTCACCGGCACATATCTGTAGGGCTGGTCATGGCGTATCCAATACTGCTGCTGGTCTTTCCTGGATGTCACCTAGCAGACCAGAACGGCACTCGTTTTGAGCTAATCAGGACCTTATGTAAACAGAGTATACTAGATTTGTTCTAGTGGAGTACTCACTTCCTGCAAGAAATCAGCGGTGCCTTTCCTCTGAGGGCATTTGAAGCCCGTGGACTCGAAGAACTCGAGCACGAGCTCGCGCGGACCTTGGTACACGATCTGTCCATCTGAGAGAAGAATGAGGTCGTCGAAAAGGTCGTATGTCTCCGGCGCTGGTTGGAGCAGAGAGATAAGTGCCGTTCCGCCGAGAATGTGAATGGATTGCCTCAGTGAGTTCACAATCTGGAAGGTCGTGGAGCTGTCGAGGCCTGTGGATATCTCATCCATGAACAGTGCTCTTGCCGGTCCGACAAGCATCTCGCCTGAACCATACATCATTTTTCCAAAGAAATACAACGTTATCATCCAGGAAAGTCAAGTAATCTGCATACAAAAAGAAAACAAGGCAACCTTGGATGCCCCTATACCTGTTGTGACACGCTTCCTTTGTCCTCCAGAAATGCCTCGCACCATCTCGTTTCCCACCATGGTGTCAGCACAGATGTCCAATCCCAAAATCTGCATGCAAGAAGCATACAAGAACTTATGATCAGCTGACAAGCAACAAATTCTTCTCCATTCTTCGGAAAAGTTATGCTTTAAATCCTAAATTAAACCGGTCCATGTTTAATGCGTGTTTTTCCCAAAGATCAGTACATGCCTTCAGTATGTAATCTGTGACGACACTGGTTTCTTCTCCTCCCATGGCAGCAGCCTGCAGATGTATATAGAAACAGGGAGATCACATTAACACAGAAAATTAAAGTTTAGTTAGACTTTTGGAACGAGATAGCTGGTAGAAAGAAAAAATATTGGTTCCAGCTTGATTACCTTCATGTAGACATCGAGGTCAGGATCAGGTTTGATGTTTGCTTCCTTTTCCCTTCTCGAGAGCTCAATTAACATTTCTGTGCATGCAAAACCAACAAACAATTAATCCTCTAAACTCTACACAACAATTCTGCATACGGATCGAGTCATCAATAATAAGATATTTTTACTCACCATAACGGCTACCTACTCCCTGGCATCTTGCAGAGAAGGCCAATGTCTCACGAACCGTCATCTCACCAGTATGGAGATCATGCTGACTTATGTAAGCGGCTGTTCTCTGAGGAACAAACTCATCCATAGTATGACCATTGTAGGTGACTCTCCCAGATACCTGTTTTGATCGGTATGCAAAAAGCATGTGTTTGTTAAACGCTTCAAGCCTTCCACTTAATCGCCAAATGGAGATTTTGCCAGAGAATTTTACAGGGCTACAAGGGTGGTTACCTTCAGTTGGCTACTTAGCTTTCCTGCAAGGGCCAGTAACAACGTAGTCTTCCCTGAACCAGGAGGACCTAAAAGCAGTGTCATCCTGCATGTGGATAATAAAAACAATCACAATCCCCCCCTATTTCTTGATGAACTTAAGATAAGAATTTGGAAGGTTTCATCTGATCATCCATACCTGCGAGGTTTGATGATCCCGCTAACATCATGAAGGATTGGCAATAGTCTCTTCCTACTTGGCAATATGTGAAGGTAGTTCGCTATGGCCTTAATTAGTTCAAAGAACAAGACAAGGACTAATTAATCATCAATAAGAGCATGACTACGGAGGTGTTGATAGTTGCTGTAATTGTCTAGAGATGAAGTAACACTAACGTACCTCCAAGGTGTTGATCGTTGCATTGAGGTTTGTAGGCAATCCTCTGTTGCCAACATGAGTCTCGGCTTCGATGTTAAGGTGTTCATAGCGCACTTCGATCATTGGAAGATCAAGCCCGACTCTGCAAACATCAAAACCAAAATCAGATGAGCTACATAAGAAAGAAAATCTTGGAACGATACAATTGGAGGAAGAATTCTATACTCACCGATCGATGCGGTCCTTGAGCTTCAACAAGAACTTCTCATTGTCCTCCTCGGCGACTCTCACCAGCCTCTCCAGCAAGTTTCTCTTCTCCTGGACTCCAAGGCCCTGGACATCGACTTCCTGGTGGCCTCCATCGGCCAAGGTGAGTATGCCCTTCCGAACCCGGTCGTAAGTCGGCAACTTCTCCAGCGCAGCCCATTTCAAGGCCTCCTCGTCGTCTTCCTCCCTCGACGACCTCGAGAATACATCCTCTCCTCTTCTCCACACCGAACTATTTCTGCGCAAGCTGGCCACTCTATATATCTCGCCTGTATCCACCATTCTGAAGCACTCTTTTGATCAGAAGTTAGCCGGCCAGATGACGGAGGAACGAACGGTTCCTCTGTTAAACAAGATGGAGGGAGAGGTGTCCTTATGTAGCCATTTTTTCTTTGTGGAGGAAATATCAAGGAAGAAAGCATTTGAATTTTCTAAGGGGGAGGGAGACTTGTCATTATGTAGCCATTTTTTCCTTGTGGAGAAAATATCAAGGAAGATAGCATTTGAAGATTCTTTAGTCAATAATGATGGCTGGTTGGAATCCAAATGAGGATCGTTTTCCTCCTGATGTGCCACCCTTTTAATTACTTCGTAATTAGTTTCAAACTTTTTCCCAATTCTTCGTGGTGGCGTTTGGTTGAGAATATGCTACTTTGGGTTTAGAGATATGTGAGATTAACGTTGGAATAAGTAGTTAGATAAAATTACTGTGGACTTATTCCACTTTTACTGTTTGGTTGCAATTCACCAAACATCCCGGGGGTTTGTGCAGTCTCAATTCCTCACCATACCAAAAGAGATGGATGAGTTGTTACTCTCAGTAATCGAAAAAGCTGGAAGATTACCGCTTTGATAATTGATCATTGCCATGTTATTACATTCAAATGTGTTGACAGCATGAAAAATGTGGGGACTTAGCAGTGAAAGTGAACTTCAATAAACCTTTACCACGTATTAGAGACTACTGCAACAGGCATCTTTTTTTTTTTTTTTTTTTTGATTAGTTGAGCCCGTAGGTTAAATTTACATCAAGCCATCCAAGACATCCATGCCATCTACCGGAGTCCAGTTAAACGGAGCTCCATGACAGCGACACCATCTCGCAATACCATCAGCCCTAGCATTACACGATCTAGGAAAATGTAAAAACAAAGCAGACTCCAACATCAATACCTCCTTCCATATATTCGTGGCCGTTGGCTTCACCTCTTCTGGCCAAACTCGAAAACCATTCACAATTTGCACCGCCATGATTGATTCACACTCAATGACAACCTTCAGAAAGCCCTGATCTTTGCAGAAAACCGCCCCGGATTCGAGAAAGTCTTCCCCTACCATGATAAAACTTCAGACAACATTTTATCCACCAACATTGCAAAGTTTGCTGCCCTGATCCTTTTATCAGATAGAGGAACACCCAAATAGTTCCAAGTATCAGCAGTCTCCATGATGAGATCCTAGATCTGGGAGATCTCACCGGGTTAGGGGTAGGAGGTAGAAGATGGAGGTGGTGAAGATAAATCCTCGATTGAAGGCCCGAGGACGCCCCTCTCCCAATTGATGGCTGGAAGAAGACCCCTTGTACCCAATTGATGGCTGGATAAACCCCTAACACTTTTCTTATTTCTCTGGATGCTGACTACAGACTCTTGCCTCCTATTTATAGAGAGGCATATAGAAATCCTAGGACTCTCAAATACCTAGATAACATCATAGCCGTTGGATGTGTAGCCGTCTAACGAATGGCTCATATCCAACCCGACTAACAACTGACTTGGGCTCACACCCAACCTAAATCAATCATAATTACACTTGACTCAATCATAACTCCTAATTGACTAATACAAATATGACTGACTTATCCTACGACATGACTCCAAACTACTCATGACGTGACTCGGCCCTCTGGCTCGACCCACTACTGGTTTCCTATCATTCTCCACCCCTTGAAATCGACCTTGTCCTCAAGGTCGAGCTCGTTGTCATCTGGTGGCCTTGTTGGTCGATTCAGTTGCGCCTTGTCGAATCCTTCCGGATCAAAAATGATTTGGGTGCCTGTTGGATAAAGTATCGAGTAGATTATATAGTCCTCATTGCTTCCAGGTGCATGAGCCGGCTCAAATCGAGAATCAAAACAGTTGGATCCAAGATTAATTTGATCAGACGGCTGGAGCTTGTTGCACACTGTTTGGAAGGCTGAGATCGTCTGAAATCTGGTCTGATCTGGCTGAAGTCTGAAATCAAGCTTGGTCAAGTCTGATTGGCTGGGCGTGATGGAGCTGGACTGGCTTGGATCAAATCTGACCATACCGAATCTGACTGAATCCAATATAATCTGACTTAGCATGAACTGGCCTGGACTTGGGCTTGATCGGATCTGGTTAGTGTAACCAAATTTGGGTGAACCCAACTGATCAGCTGAACCCAATTGAATATGACTCAGTCTGACCTGGTCCAAGTCTGGGCTTGATTGGTTCTGGCTGGTACAGTCCAACCTTGTTGAGCTTGGATGGTTGGGATTGAGCTCGATCAAATCTGTGTGACCGGGGTTGAGCCTAATCAGATGGAGCTTGCTGGGATCTGATCTGATCAGAGCTGTACGGTCAAGATTCTCCTTGAAATCAAGTGTAGCTTGATCTGAATCTGACTCGATCAAATCTGTGAGACTGAGTCCGAGTTGGATCGGGTTCAGACATAGGGGATTTGATCTGATCATCTTGGACGGTTGAGATCTGTCCAATGCCTGAGGAAGAAGCTTCATAAAGGAAAGAAACAATCCGGCGGCTGTGAGTGGTCGGAGTCCGATCGCCTGTGAGGGAAGCTCGTCGGACGTCGGAGACGGTAAAGGGAAGGTCGCCGGAGGCACGGGCGGCCATCCAACGGTCTTGATTGCGCCGGAGGACAACGGCGGTGGCGGATCTGGAGGAGGACGGCGCCAGCAAAGCTTGGGTAGAGACGATCGTCGGTGGCGATCCATGGCCTGTCGGTGGTTGGAATCCGTTCTGGCGGTGGCTGGAAGGACTCCAGCTTCTCCTGGTTCTTCCGATGGATGTGAACAGCCCCAGATCGGAGGCCCATAGCTGGGGTTCTTCAGCAAGGAGGAACGGCAGAAGCAGGGTCGCCGGAGTGGGGGTCCGACGATCAGGGCCTCAATCCGGGGCGACCTCGGCCATGGAGGCTTCGGGAAAGCCCTTAGATGCCGGAGTGAGGACAAGGTCAGATCTGGCAGTGATGAAGGCTTGCAGAAGGAGGTCGGAACCGGCAGCGACGCTTGGTGAGTAGGATCCGGCGGCCGTGGCTTGCGGGGTGAAGGCGAGGTACTTGATGACGGGACTAGCCCCGGAGAAGGTGATGCCGGAGGGCAAGTGGGTTGGTTGCGGCTGGAACAGGGGAGGCGTTGGTTCTGGCGGTGGCCACGAGTTGCAGCGGCTTGCAAGGGCGGCGGAGAGTCAAGCCGGCGATGGAGAGAGAGATGGAACTTCGGGAGGAGAGAGGCCGGACTTGATGACGGCGGCGAGCTTCTCAGTGGTGAGAGGTCGGGGCCGCGAATTTGGCGGTGGGATCTCAGCGGGATTTTGTTGGGATCGCGGCGGTGCTTGGGTAGAGAATACGATAGAGATGAGGGTATCGGTGGAGTTCCGGCGCGGGAGATGGAGACGCCGAAGTCGAAAGGAGAAGGGGGCGGCGGTGAGAGAGATGAAGAAGATGGGATCTCGGCGAGGGGCAGGACGGCTGCGGAGGCCGTGGAGCACGGCCGCGGGATCGGGATCCGTGCGGTCGGTGACGAGGTGGAGCTGGGGGTGGCCGTCGACGGGGCTGAGTGCGAGGAGGTGGCCGTTGACGGGGATGAGGGAGAGGAGGTGGGTGTCGACCGATCCCGGCTCGACGGAGATGTGGGAGAGGAGGTGAGCGTCGACGGGGATAAGGGAGAGGAGGTGGGCGTCGACGGGAATGAGGGAATGGAGGTGGCCGTTGGCCGATCCCGGCTCGACGGAGATGAGGGAGAGGAGGTGGGCGTCGACCGATCCCGGCTCGACGGTGATGAGGGAGACGGCGTCGACGGGAATGAGGGAGAGGAACTCTTGTCTTGAGAGGGGATCTTGGGGGAGAGAGAGCGAGTGGAAGGAGAGAGAATAGGGGCTGTGAGTTGGATCTAATACCATGTACTCGATCCAACAGTGGGGATGAGAAGGGTTTACGTAAATGTGATGGAGGGTTGGGATTATGTGGTGATATAGAAAGGTTAATTAGTGGATGGTCATGATTAAGGGAGGGATTTGATCTAATGGTGGATGTTGGGTTAGGATTAATAAGAGACAAGGAAGGGCGTAGGGTTTGAGAAGATCGACGGTATGGATCTAATGAGATAGTGGATGGAGGATTAGGATTTATCTGGTTTTTAGGGTTTGCCAAGGACTCCCCTGCTGCGCCATCAATCCTAACTGTCAGGGCTGCAATTTGATTGCCCAAGTCCCGTACCAGGTCTCGCATGACCCCTTCCAAACTGTTGAATTTAGTCTCCATGACTTCATGACGCTCTTCAAATATGGTGGTTGTTTTCTGTGATGACACCCATAGGTCTACGATGGTCTCTTTGATATCTTCTGACCCACGTTCCAACGCCTGAAACCGCTTTTCTTCTCTTAAATATGCCATGGTGCCGATAACCTAGGCTCTGATACCAATTGATGAGATCCTAGATCTGGGAGATCTCACCGGGTTAGGGGTAGGAGGTAGAAGATGGAGGTGGTGAAGATAAATCCTCGATTGAAGGCCCGAGGACGCCCCTCTCCCAATTGATGGTTGGAAGAAGACCCCTTGTACCCAATTGATGGCTGGATAAACCCCTAACACTTTTCTTATTTCTCTGGATGCTGACTACAGACTCTTGCCTCCTATTTATAGAGAGGCATATAGAAACCCTAGGACTCTCAAATACCTAGATAACATCATAGCCGTTGGATGTGTAGCCGTCTAACGAATGGCTCATATCCAACCCGACTAACAACTGACTTGGGCTCACACCCAACCTAAATCAATCATAATTACACTTGACTCAATCATAACTCCTAATTGACTAATACAAATATGACTGACTTATCCCACGACATGACTCCAAACTACTCATGACGTGACTCGGCCCTCTGGCTCGACCCACTACTGGTTTCCTATCACTCCACCACCCCCAAAATCTGGCAAATAGTGTTTCTTCTATCAGTTACTGTTGTGAGGCCATTTCCATTGCAGATACCTCATCAATCATGTACCTTCCAGTTCACTACAGTTTCAGACTCCTTTTAATGTTCTTCATGAGGCTGTAAGTGCTCCTGTTGTGCCAAATTTGTCACCAAGAGTATTTGGGTGTGTAGCTTTTGTGCATCTCCACAAATCCTTGAGGAAAAAATTGGAACCCCGAGCTCTCTGGT
Organism: Narthecium ossifragum; assembly: GCA_963920575.1. Taxonomy (NCBI): domain Eukaryota; kingdom Viridiplantae; phylum Streptophyta; class Magnoliopsida; order Dioscoreales; family Nartheciaceae; genus Narthecium; species Narthecium ossifragum. Next base: position 550,710 of record OY986970.1, on the reverse strand, counting down.
GTGTGTTTATTGGTTATGCCTCACATCAGAAAGGCTATTGATGTTATCACCCCCCTCTCGCAAGTTATATATTACCCTGGACGTTGTCTTTCACGAAGATTTTATGTATTATGCTGACCCTGAGTCTCCACTTCAGGGGGAGAATAGAAATGAATTGAAGACTCTGAACCACTCTTTGGATACCTTAGAATTTATAAGTGGGGAATGGCCAAGTGGCAACTTGGGTGATAATGGTGATGTCCAAGTGGCAACTTGGATAATAGTGGTGAATGACCAAGTGGTGGTGAATGCCCAGATGAGACAAATGAGCACATATTGGAGGCTAAGAATAGTCAAGATCAGGTGGAAGCTCCATTATTTCAGCTACCTTCTCCCTTTCCTGATGTACCAATTAATAACCAATTGCTCTCTGAAGCCAATCCCATGTCTGAGTCTCAGGTAAATTCTGAACCCCACTTGAAAGTGCTACCCAATCGAGTTACAAGAGGAATTCCTAGAGTAAACTATGAACCTGTTCTTAATTCCAAACCTAGGTATCCTATGAGTAATTTTTTGTCTTACCAAAGATAGTCAAAGAATAGTGAAGTATTTGTGAATCAATTATCTGTTGCATCTATTCCGAGTAGTATGCATGAGGCTTTAAAAGATCCCAGATGGAAGGAAGCAACGAATGAAGAAATGAAGTCCCTCCAAAAGAACTCAACAAGGGAAGTTGTTGACTTATCTGAAGGGAAGAAACCCATCGGATGTAGGTGGGTCTTCACCATTATATGGAGGCATTCGCACCAGTGGCCAAGATTAATATTGTTCGTGTTCTACTATCTCTGACGGTAAATCTTGATTGGCCTTTGCGATGTAAAAATTGCATTTCTGCATGGAGATCTCCAAGAAGAAATATATACGGAGTTGCCTCCTGGATGTAATATGTAGATTAAAGAAAGCAAATAGGTTTGTAAATTGAGAAAGTCACTATACGGATTGAAACAGTCCCCCAAAGGGTGGTTTGAAAGGTTCACAAGTTCTATAAAGAAAAGATCACAGCTCTTAGAAAAGATCTAGAAGAAAGGAAGGCGCTGCAGAATCATCTTGGCCGTGAGTTTGAAATGAAAGATCTTGGTCAGTTGAAATATCTCCCTGGGATTGAAGCATCAATATCAAAGAAAGGTATTTTTCTGTCCCAACGAAAATATGCCTTAGATCTGTTCAATGAGACTGGTATAACAGCGTGCAGTCCAGTTAGCACCCCTATGAAAGAAAATTTGAAACCGGGTATGCATCCAAATCAGGTTCCTGCTAACAAGGAACACTACCAGAGATTAGTGGGAGATTAATGTATCTTGCACGTACTGACACGCCTTGAAAAGTGTCGTTACCTTAACAAGGACGCCAAAATTACAAATTTATAATCAAACTACTAACTAACTACTTTATGGGTAGATAGTAGCAAGTCCGAGTCGAATCCACAGGGAACTAATGGTTTAAGTCGTATACTTGGTATAATTCCTAACAAGGAGTTGGGAAAAAGATAATCTTTTGGGTTTTTATCTAGAACTAAACAAATACGAAAAGAGTACTAATGGATAAGATAATGCCAAGGAACTCTAATCAATAATAAAGAACTTACTAGGTATTCCTAAGATAAGAGCAGATAAATCAACTTAGATGATTTCATATAGTCGATAGGTGAATGGCTAGAAGTCCTACCGCTCAACGAAGACGTCGGGGATAATATCAAGAATGGATATTGGTAAATAATCAAGATGGTTCTGGCACCTTGAGATCGCCTACTAGAATGTATCAAGGATTAGAGTTAACCTAGTGGTTCTGGCACTAGCGTTGTGGTTCTAGCACATATGAAATCCCTAATCTCGAATAATGATGAATAACGGATTAAGAAGCGGTCATAATGGTTCTAGCATTATGTGTAATGGTCCTAGCATTACAAGGCCTTTAATCACGAGAAGGAAATCCTCACATCCATGGTCCTAGCATAGACGTTTGACGAGAATCCCTAATCTCAAGCCCTAACATGCACAAGACCTAAATCTAGGGCATATAGGAACAAATCATTCATCTAACATATAATAATAATCACACCAATAGATAAGAACATAAAAACAATCCATTCAATCATCAAACGTATGATTTTCAACTCATAATCTATAGAAAACCCTAATAAATAACTTTATTACATCATAGAATTCCTAGGCTAGGGTTTAGGTACTCATCTTAAGAAGAGGACACCTTGATGAAGGTTGTTGAAGCCATCCATCCATGGATCTTCTCCCAAAGATCTAACCTAATTTGTGGGAAAGAAACTAAGAGAAACCCCAATAGATCAACAAAATTCGGCCATGGAAGGCTGCCAAAATGCCCCCAAATAAGGCTATTTATAGCCTAAGACAAACCCTAACTCGGATTAGTCAATTTCCTTCTATTTTTCCCGCAGCGCCCAAGGAGATCGATCTCCTTTTGGATGAGATCGATCTTGTTTTCCGTAACTGCTTCTTCTGCACCTCTGTACTAAAAATAGCATATCTTCCTCTAGGAAACTCCAAATCTCGAACCGTAAAAAGTTCTGGAATTTAGACTTCAAGAGCTTTCCAACCATATATGGTACATCATCTGGTTCGTCCTGAGCAGGTACAGTTTTGATGTCAAAGATGGTTCATCTTTGCTCCTTTGCTCTTTTGCTCCTAGCATGTTCTTTATTTGTTCGTTTTAGCACCAAACTTGATCTAATCTTCGTTGAGGGTCTTTAAGCCTGAAATGGGGAAAAGACAATCAAAATAACATTGCTCGGAGACTAACGAGACCTAGTTAAAAGGGTGATTTGTGCACTTTTCACGTCTTATCACGTACTCGGCCTGATTTAGCCTATGTGCTAAGTGTTGTTAGTCAATTCATGCGCTCCCCAAGTGAAGAACATATGAATGCCGTCATCTGTATCTTGCGCTACTTGAAGTCCAATAAAGGGAATTATGTTTACGAAGGGGAACAATTTGGATATTAAAGGCTATACAGATGCTGATTGGGCTGGGTCAATTAAGGATAGATGTTCTACATCTGGATATCTTACATTTGTTGGTGGAAATTTAGTTACTTGGCGAAGTAAGAAACAAGAGGTGGTAGCTAGATCTAGTGCTGAGACAGAATACAGGGGAATGGCTAAGGCAATATGCGAATTATTGTGGATCAGAAATCTAATGCAATATTTACATATTAAGCATGCCAATCCTATGAAGTTATACTGTGATAACAAGGCAGCTTGTGATATTGCTCATAATCCAGTTCAACATGGGGCCTGTTTGGATGCTTAGCTTGGAACCCTCTCTTAGGAAGATTTGGAGTCTGTCTGCGCTCATGGGAGGAGTCATTTTTATGCATATACCCCGTGAGGCAAATGCTGTTGCGGACGACCTCGCACGTCGGGCCAGACAAGGGGTGGCCGGACATGTGAATACCCAGTAGTGAGGTTGATGTATGAGGAGTGGAGTCATGTATCACTTAGCCTTTTGGCTCAATTTATCAAAAAAAAAAAAAAAAAAATGGGGCCTGTTTGGATGCTGAGAAGTGAGCTGAAGTGAATTGACTTCTGGGGAGTGAAGTGAAGTGAAGTGACTTCTGGGGGTTTCTGAGTTATGGTGTTTGGTTGGTGTTTGAAGTGGGATATGGTCACCCCCAACTATTTAATATTTTAATAATTTTCCTATATTAAAATATTAAAAATAATACTATTTTAGATGACGTGGACCAATCACGAGGTGCCACGTGACATGTGAGATCCATTTATATTAATATTTTATTATAGTATGATATTATTAACATTATTTGTCACTTAAAAATATTAAAATTAAAACATTAAAATAATATTTTAATATTAAAATATTAATAATTTAATAAATTTTAAATTAAATTATTAGAATTAATATTATTTTGGATGACGTGGACCAATGACGAGGTGACACGTGATATGTGAGACATACTTATATTAATATTTTATTACAATATAATATTATTAATATTATTTCCCGCTTCAAATGCCACTTCAAATGACTTCACGTCAAAAAGACCCGAAGTCGAAATAGGAAGTGGCAGCTTTGGCTACAGTGACTTGGAAGTGGGGCTGAAGTGACTTCAGCCCCACTTCCGAGCAACCAAACACCTGAAGTGGCTCGGAAGTCACTTTTTGAAGTGACTTCCGAGCCACTTCATAGGAAGCAAACACGCCCATGATTGAAGTGCCTCATGTTCGATCTGAAGACGATCTTGCGGATGTGCTGACCAAGGCAATGTCAAGCCAAGCATTTAAAAGTTGTCTCGACAAGTTGGGCATGCCTGACATCTATGCACCAACTTGAGAGGGAGTATTGACAATTGGAGTAATTATCTCCAAGTTGTACTTCTAATATTGTCTATGTTATTAGCTGTACAGAATAGATTGGAATTTTTTGTAATTAGTAGGTTGTAGTTAGGAAATTATTGCTCTCTTAGATTAGTCAATCACTATCCTAAACTTTAGGATCTGAACTCTGTATAGTGGTTATTTATGCCAAACGATTAGAAGAGAAAAGGTAACTAAAAAAAGGCCTTTCATCATAAACCTCTTACTTTTGACTGTTTTTACCATGTTCGGGGTTTTTCACGTTTAAAACTTATTGTGCTCGTGTTTAAGTTTAGTTTCTTCTTCTACACGGCTAGATACTAGTTTGCACAACACACACACAATTGCCATTCAAGTGTTTGTTGGTTTGTCTCTTAGAAGTTTTTGACAAACAGCTTTGCTAAAGGGTTGAGTCTTGTCATCACTGTCATAGGAGCTTGTAGTGAGCTAAGTAAAGGGGGTATTTGGTTGGTGGAATCACATGATGCATGGGATTGTAGAATGCATGCATCAGGTGGTGCATGCATCAGACAGTAGATGCACTTGTTTGATTGTCTTTTAAATCAACTGATGCACTCTAATCACACACACACACACACACACACACACACACATATATATATATATATATATTCAATCTTGTCATCACTGTCATAGGAGCTTGTAGTGAGCTAAGTAAAGGGGGTATTTGGTTGGTGGAATCACATGATGCATGGGATTGTAGAATGCATGCATCATGTGGTGCATCCATCAGACAGTAGATGCACTTGTTTGGTTGTTTTTTAAATCAATTGATTCACTCTAATCACACACACACACAGATATATATATATATATAATGTTCACAACATTATATGAATAATATAAATATAAATATATATAACATTATATGAATAATATATATTAAAATATATTCAATAAAGTTATGTAAACATTAAAATTATGTGAACATTATTTTAATCTCAATAAAGTTGATATATTATTTTAATCTCAATAATATGTATATATATATATATTATTCATATAATGTTAACATAATGATTCTATAAAATTAAATTTTAATATATATACTAAAATATTATATATATATTATTCATATAATGTTCACATAATGATGCATTAAAATTAAATTTTAATGTATATATATTGAGATTAAAATAATATAATGACTTTATTGTGATTAAAATAATGATCACATAATTTTAATGCTTACATAACTTTATTGAATATATTTTCTTTTTTTGCGCCATCACTGGGCATTAGTTGATGCATGGTGAACCAAGCACATGATCATGAATCAGGGAGCATCGCGTGGCACGATATGTCACGGGGCAAGAGGGTCGATAAATTTTCACCTTACCGTTGCCCAGTGATGGCGCCAAAAGACCCCCTCGTCGAGCCCGTACACCGTTGCCGCACGCCCTGCCCGCCGCTTGTGCTCAGCACGTGCGTCGTCTGCGCGCCGTCTGTGCACCACTTGTGCACTCTACATGGCAGCCCGATTGCCACTTGACCATCCTTTCTTTTTGCCTTGCACACATACAAGACACACACGAATTTGGGTAAGGGATGAGATCCCAACTCCTTTATTGACTAGCGATTACAATAACTCTCTCCTCTCGCCCACAATCCTTTGGAGTACAATCACTCTCAATACAAGAAGCTCTCAACCCAAAACCCTAGAATCTCGCCTTACAATCCGTTGTAGACGATGACTCCAAAACCCAACTCTCAGTTGCTCAAATCGTGAGCTTGCCCATAACCCAGATGCCCCCACATCTAGTCGACCTCCTCCTTATATAGAAGAGAGTCCATGACTTGCTCCAACAAGTCATGTTTCCTAGTCCAATCCCAAGTCCTAAGCTTCATGCTTATCCAAACATGTAATCAGCCAATTACAAAGCTTCCTAGCCTATTTGGACTCTTACATGAGTTATGACTTGCCAAAGATGACTGTCTGTCTAAATCCGTCACACTTTGGCTCGAAATAGGACTCATTCCTATTACTGTGAGCCAAGTACAACTTCCCCCGTGCCATATTCCATATTTTCCGTGTTACCCCATGCTGGAGACCTAGGCCAAGTGGAATTAGGACACTTGCACGCTAAGTTTGGCCTCCATGGCCTAATTGCCTTCCGTCGAGCAAGTCGAGTCCTAGTCTAACTAGAACTCTCGCACAACTAAGACTTTCCCCGTGCCAAAACCTTCCTTTGCCGCGTCAAGTCCTTCCAAGATCCCAATCCAAGTGGAATTAGGACATTTGCATGGCTGGTTTGCTTCTGCTGGCCAACTGTGTCGCGCATGGGCAATCCGAGTCCTAGTCCGACTCGGACTTGGCCGTTTGGCTGCGTCGCGCGTGCACTCTACGTGCCATCACACGTGCCGCACGCGCATACCCCGCGTGCCTTCCTGGGTTGCCTTGGTTCGCGTCACGCTCGCTTGCCTCGTCGCATGACGCGTCGTACTTCGTCTTGGCTCGGGGCGCCGTGTCAGCTTCGAAATCCGCCGTGTCTTGCCATGCCGCATCGCGTCGTGCCGCATCCTGCCACGCCATGCAGTGCGCCAAACTCCTTTGGCGTGTGCATATTGCTTGTATGCCTCCTTGGTTGCCTCGTCGCGCGTTCCGCTTGATAGGATTCCTTCATGATTCACACCAAGTCCTGCTTTGGCTCGGACCACCGTGCCACTTTCAACTTTCGCCGCGCCATCTTCAAGACCTCTCATGTCATGGTCGTGTCAGGGCTAGAGATGCATCCTAATTCATGCCAACCAAACGGACCCTGAGTGTTTAAGTGTTTACACGAGGCTCTTTTTGTTCAAAATCAACAAAAGAAAAGGGTACTCTTACATGAATCCTTAACAACAACCATTAATGTTAATTGATACATACACGCCAACACTAAAATACGCCGAAGTTTCATTAAAAAATGCATACGATTGCACCAAGATAAAATATGATACAAAAATACAATCCAACCACTCTGAATTCTAACTTCAAACATAGTTTTGTATTCTCTTACAAGACAAATGCCGAACATTTCTTTGATCCTCTGCTCTACAGGAAGCCTTTCTTCATCTTCTCTGGAAGTTGATTATTTTTATCGACAAGGCAAACAGGAAAGCAAAGAGCAGAGGCAACAGAGCAACCACGACTGCGACCACTCCCAGAAAGCTGTGTTTAAATCCCAAGTACTCCCTTACAAAGTCAGATACAAGCTGACCATGACCATCCTCCTCAATCGGCTTGTGTACGTCTCCAAATTGGGACGTAACCAATCCATACAAGGTCCATGCCACAGGGCTTGCCCAGTAATACCACCTCCACCATATAGGAATACTCTGTAAAACAAACAAGTATTTTGAGCTTCTAAGAACTAAACGATTAAACATCTGATGAAGTTGATACATAGAATTGGGACGTACCGGACGTGGGATGAGAAACCCGCAGAAGAGATTCCAGAGTGAATAGAAAGCAGCGGATACAATGGCGGCTATGTTGTGGTTTGGAGTCAGGCCAACAGCCATCATCCCATAGAATGTGAAGTAGAGCAGAGTGAAGTACATGAAGAAGAGGTACCAAAAGAACTTGGCAACCGTCCACTCGAACGCAATCATCGCATACACAATAATTCCATATATCACAGACTGGACTAGTACGTATGGAAGCTCAATCGTAACCTGCAAATAAATGCATCAGGAAAGAGTTTGAGATCCATTGCTGGAGAGTTAATTTCTTAAAGAACAGAGAAAGGTAGTGTTGAAGGAATTACTTGTCCAAATGCATATGGCAGAGCTGAATACATTCCTGCAGCTCTCTCTCTGTAAAAGACTGTTCTTTCGATGGCCACAACCGGTTGAACAGATTGAGCATTCTGCACACCGATGAACAGAACAGCACCATACATGGAGCCCATTGCATTGAGCACATCCTGTTTTTTGGTCCTGCCAGCAGGAAAAGAGTTCAGTATGGACAAACAAACAATCTAAAGGACAGATGAGTTAGATCTAGGAAGAAATATGTACCTTTTAGTGCCAAGGTCCCAGAATATTGTCCCAAACAACAAGGCTACCATAGCTGTGAAGAAGAACCTGACTGCGTTGTAGGAAGGATTCCTCCAGTAAGACAGGTGCTGCTTCCAAAAACAAGCCAGGCACTGTGTGTAGAAGTTCTGGGCGTACTGAGTTGGGAAGTGAAGATCACTTGAACTTGGAGCTGGTGTACTCAACTCATTGATCAAAGCTTTGTTCCTTCTGCAATCAATAAGGAGCTAGTTAGAAAGTTAGGAATGAGGAAAAATCTCTGCCTTTATTGCAAGGTAGCTATACCATAAAGGAAATCAACAAGATGATCACTTACTGATAGAGTTGGGAATTTCTATATACTTCAGCGAAGTTGACACCTAATATATCTTCTTGTGCTCGACTAGTCACCTCCAACATCCATGTTGCCGGATTATAGCCGTCTTTAATCTTACTAACTCCTTCCAGTGCCTAATGAATCAAACATGTTATATTCTAGCTAGCTAATTGGTACTTAGTTACATGCAACACCGATATAGACAGTGCTCATGAGTATTGTATCCAGGCTTACCTCAAAATATGAGATTAGTTCAATAGATTGGCGTCCCAATGGGCCGACATATATCTCTTCTCCTCCTCGTTTCAGTAAGAAGAGCTGCATGCAATTGGATATTAAAGACCAAGTATTCGCTACAAATTAGCATTGATAGGTACCATCAACAAACTTTTGAGTATGAAAAAAATTCCTCACCTCGTCGAATGCTTCAAATATATCAATGCTAGGCTGGTGAATTGTGCAGACAACTGTCCTTCCAGTGTCGACTGTGTTCCTCACTGTCCTCATGACGATTGCTGCTGCCCTTGCATCAAGGCCAGAGGTTGGTTCATCCATGAATATTATAGAGGGATTGGCAACCAGTTCTACGGCGATGGTAAGTCTCTTGCGCTGCTCTGTTGATAAACCATTCACTCCAGGCAGCCCAACCAGTGAGTCTCTTATCGGTGCGAGCTCTACAAGCTCCATTACTTCTTCAACGAACATCTGAATTAAGTACGTCGCCAGTTCCTTTAGTTAGTATAAGAAAAATCGAAATTTGCCCATAATTTATAGGCTATACTCTTAAGAATTCGTCTAACCTCTCTTGTATCAGATTCAACTTCAGGAGGTAATCGAAGCCATGCAGAGTATACTAGAGACTCATAAATGGTGACATTTGGGGTGTGGATGTCATTCTGTTCACAGTATCCAGACACACGAGCAAAAGTTTCTTGCTTCTTTGGATAGCCAGAAATGCCGATGTTTCCCTCGATGTATCCACCAGTTTTTCTCCCAGCCAAGACATCCATCAATGTAGTCTTCCCGGCTCCGCTAACACCCATGAGAGCTGTTAGCACTCCTGGCCTGAAAGATCCACTCACACTCTTCAGAAGCACCAGTCTGTCTTCTCCCACACCTTGTGCTTTCATTTCCTACAAGTTTCATCCCCTAATTGATGTCATGAAATTTAGTATGCAACCAGGATTGACAAAGACAGAGAGCATGTTTAAATACCTGCGGCATGTCGACGGAGTACTTTACATCATCAAAGGTGATAGAAAGGGGTGCGAATGGGAGGACCATCCCCTTCTTGTTCAGATCAATGCCATGCATGGAACCTGATGACCTCTTGCTCTTAGCAGCTCCATCAGCACTTCCTGCATTCACAACATCAGTAACATATACAGATCTAATGGTGATCGCCATCGCAGAAAGGTTGGTGGATGGCTCAACTTACTTCTAGAAACAGAACCAGATCTCCGTCCTGTTGTTGGCGGTGTATCTTCAACTTCTCCTGTTAAGTTAGCCTCTTTTTCTTTCAACATCTCTTCAGACACAGATGACTGAGTCGTTCCTATCGCTGAACGCAATATATAAAGCTCTCAGAATGAAGATTGCTTTCAAAAAATGTGGATTTTGGTCCAAATGGGATGCGGATACTTACGATCGAGGTAAGTTAGAGCCAGTATAAACATGAAATTGAAGAGGAATATGTATCCGAACAATGCACCGAAGCCAATCCAGTACCATTTGGACTCGGGAAATACTCCGCGGGATTTCAAGACCGTCACTCCAAGCGTCTCAGTTGCATTAGGAAGAATCTGCAAAACAATCAAAGACCACATGAGCTGCTTTTCCTCCTCAAATCTGGCTCTGGTTTTTTTTTTTCCTTCACAAGTACAAGTCATCAACCTTATCCCAATGGTGCCCAAGAAATTCGTTCACTGAGATTGCATTTTGAGCATACATAAGTGGCGATATCCAGTAGCCCCATATCCACCATTTCTTTATACTTTCTGTTTCAGGGTAAAGAACGCTGAAAGTTAGCTAATTAACCATTAACAGGACAGGAAAGAACATGAACAAGATTTAAGAGCAAACCTCTCGAAAGGACGAATCCTCCCAGAGCCAGAAGTATAACCAGAGCAAAGGGTCCAAACGTGCTGGCAACAACCATCTCCCTCCCTAGTCCGCCAATCAACCTGAATAGCCCTAGTGCCATCTGATGTACCACAAGAAGCAGTAGATATTGTTTAAAGAACCTGCATGCAACAAGAGATGATGTTATGCTTCTGAAGCAAAGCGACCATTGAACGAAAAAAAGGTATTGTATGTGTTGCAGAGTGCGATGAGATCAACATGCACCTTCCCGCATTTGGATCGTATCCAATGACATAATAGGTCATGAACACCCAAATTGAAACTTCTATGAATGATATGGGAATCGTCAGGATCCATGTAGGTATTGCAAATGCCCATGCAGGATAGAAGAGCAGATCTCTTTGCTTGAAGAAAACAGGAATCCTCAGCACAGTCATGGCGAGTTCCGAAAACCCATTGAACATGGAGGTTACAATTGCAAAGAAGAGTGAACCCATGTAGATATTCCCATCAGTGGTAGAGTCCTGGTGCAACTTCGTTCGGAAGAAGACTGTCATCGCGATGAGTGCCGTCAATGTGAGCTGAAACAAGAACACAGCCTAAGCTGAATGAACGAATACACTCATGGAGTTCGAGTGCAGAGCATAGTGGTTGATCAAATATAAGTAACCTGAGCAGCCTTGAAGATGTACACAAATGAGTTCCGTTTCATCATCAGCCATTCCTTCTCGAAGCAGACCTTCAATACTTCCTTCTTGTTAACCCCATATTTGGAGGTGGTCAGGGCAGCAGGGTGGCTCTGGCTCTTGTCATATGGAACAGAGAGCTCTTTTCTCAGACTCTGGTCAACATGGAACGAATGGAACGCCTCTACGAACTCCTTCACCGGCACATATCTGTAGGGCTGGTCATGGCGTATCCAATACTGCTGCTGGTCTTTCCTGGATGTCACCTAGCAGACCAGAACGGCACTCGTTTTGAGCTAATCAGGACCTTATGTAAACAGAGTATACTAGATTTGTTCTAGTGGAGTACTCACTTCCTGCAAGAAATCAGCGGTGCCTTTCCTCTGAGGGCATTTGAAGCCCGTGGACTCGAAGAACTCGAGCACGAGCTCGCGCGGACCTTGGTACACGATCTGTCCATCTGAGAGAAGAATGAGGTCGTCGAAAAGGTCGTATGTCTCCGGCGCTGGTTGGAGCAGAGAGATAAGTGCCGTTCCGCCGAGAATGTGAATGGATTGCCTCAGTGAGTTCACAATCTGGAAGGTCGTGGAGCTGTCGAGGCCTGTGGATATCTCATCCATGAACAGTGCTCTTGCCGGTCCGACAAGCATCTCGCCTGAACCATACATCATTTTTCCAAAGAAATACAACGTTATCATCCAGGAAAGTCAAGTAATCTGCATACAAAAAGAAAACAAGGCAACCTTGGATGCCCCTATACCTGTTGTGACACGCTTCCTTTGTCCTCCAGAAATGCCTCGCACCATCTCGTTTCCCACCATGGTGTCAGCACAGATGTCCAATCCCAAAATCTGCATGCAAGAAGCATACAAGAACTTATGATCAGCTGACAAGCAACAAATTCTTCTCCATTCTTCGGAAAAGTTATGCTTTAAATCCTAAATTAAACCGGTCCATGTTTAATGCGTGTTTTTCCCAAAGATCAGTACATGCCTTCAGTATGTAATCTGTGACGACACTGGTTTCTTCTCCTCCCATGGCAGCAGCCTGCAGATGTATATAGAAACAGGGAGATCACATTAACACAGAAAATTAAAGTTTAGTTAGACTTTTGGAACGAGATAGCTGGTAGAAAGAAAAAATATTGGTTCCAGCTTGATTACCTTCATGTAGACATCGAGGTCAGGATCAGGTTTGATGTTTGCTTCCTTTTCCCTTCTCGAGAGCTCAATTAACATTTCTGTGCATGCAAAACCAACAAACAATTAATCCTCTAAACTCTACACAACAATTCTGCATACGGATCGAGTCATCAATAATAAGATATTTTTACTCACCATAACGGCTACCTACTCCCTGGCATCTTGCAGAGAAGGCCAATGTCTCACGAACCGTCATCTCACCAGTATGGAGATCATGCTGACTTATGTAAGCGGCTGTTCTCTGAGGAACAAACTCATCCATAGTATGACCATTGTAGGTGACTCTCCCAGATACCTGTTTTGATCGGTATGCAAAAAGCATGTGTTTGTTAAACGCTTCAAGCCTTCCACTTAATCGCCAAATGGAGATTTTGCCAGAGAATTTTACAGGGCTACAAGGGTGGTTACCTTCAGTTGGCTACTTAGCTTTCCTGCAAGGGCCAGTAACAACGTAGTCTTCCCTGAACCAGGAGGACCTAAAAGCAGTGTCATCCTGCATGTGGATAATAAAAACAATCACAATCCCCCCCTATTTCTTGATGAACTTAAGATAAGAATTTGGAAGGTTTCATCTGATCATCCATACCTGCGAGGTTTGATGATCCCGCTAACATCATGAAGGATTGGCAATAGTCTCTTCCTACTTGGCAATATGTGAAGGTAGTTCGCTATGGCCTTAATTAGTTCAAAGAACAAGACAAGGACTAATTAATCATCAATAAGAGCATGACTACGGAGGTGTTGATAGTTGCTGTAATTGTCTAGAGATGAAGTAACACTAACGTACCTCCAAGGTGTTGATCGTTGCATTGAGGTTTGTAGGCAATCCTCTGTTGCCAACATGAGTCTCGGCTTCGATGTTAAGGTGTTCATAGCGCACTTCGATCATTGGAAGATCAAGCCCGACTCTGCAAACATCAAAACCAAAATCAGATGAGCTACATAAGAAAGAAAATCTTGGAACGATACAATTGGAGGAAGAATTCTATACTCACCGATCGATGCGGTCCTTGAGCTTCAACAAGAACTTCTCATTGTCCTCCTCGGCGACTCTCACCAGCCTCTCCAGCAAGTTTCTCTTCTCCTGGACTCCAAGGCCCTGGACATCGACTTCCTGGTGGCCTCCATCGGCCAAGGTGAGTATGCCCTTCCGAACCCGGTCGTAAGTCGGCAACTTCTCCAGCGCAGCCCATTTCAAGGCCTCCTCGTCGTCTTCCTCCCTCGACGACCTCGAGAATACATCCTCTCCTCTTCTCCACACCGAACTATTTCTGCGCAAGCTGGCCACTCTATATATCTCGCCTGTATCCACCATTCTGAAGCACTCTTTTGATCAGAAGTTAGCCGGCCAGATGACGGAGGAACGAACGGTTCCTCTGTTAAACAAGATGGAGGGAGAGGTGTCCTTATGTAGCCATTTTTTCTTTGTGGAGGAAATATCAAGGAAGAAAGCATTTGAATTTTCTAAGGGGGAGGGAGACTTGTCATTATGTAGCCATTTTTTCCTTGTGGAGAAAATATCAAGGAAGATAGCATTTGAAGATTCTTTAGTCAATAATGATGGCTGGTTGGAATCCAAATGAGGATCGTTTTCCTCCTGATGTGCCACCCTTTTAATTACTTCGTAATTAGTTTCAAACTTTTTCCCAATTCTTCGTGGTGGCGTTTGGTTGAGAATATGCTACTTTGGGTTTAGAGATATGTGAGATTAACGTTGGAATAAGTAGTTAGATAAAATTACTGTGGACTTATTCCACTTTTACTGTTTGGTTGCAATTCACCAAACATCCCGGGGGTTTGTGCAGTCTCAATTCCTCACCATACCAAAAGAGATGGATGAGTTGTTACTCTCAGTAATCGAAAAAGCTGGAAGATTACCGCTTTGATAATTGATCATTGCCATGTTATTACATTCAAATGTGTTGACAGCATGAAAAATGTGGGGACTTAGCAGTGAAAGTGAACTTCAATAAACCTTTACCACGTATTAGAGACTACTGCAACAGGCATCTTTTTTTTTTTTTTTTTTTTGATTAGTTGAGCCCGTAGGTTAAATTTACATCAAGCCATCCAAGACATCCATGCCATCTACCGGAGTCCAGTTAAACGGAGCTCCATGACAGCGACACCATCTCGCAATACCATCAGCCCTAGCATTACACGATCTAGGAAAATGTAAAAACAAAGCAGACTCCAACATCAATACCTCCTTCCATATATTCGTGGCCGTTGGCTTCACCTCTTCTGGCCAAACTCGAAAACCATTCACAATTTGCACCGCCATGATTGATTCACACTCAATGACAACCTTCAGAAAGCCCTGATCTTTGCAGAAAACCGCCCCGGATTCGAGAAAGTCTTCCCCTACCATGATAAAACTTCAGACAACATTTTATCCACCAACATTGCAAAGTTTGCTGCCCTGATCCTTTTATCAGATAGAGGAACACCCAAATAGTTCCAAGTATCAGCAGTCTCCATGATGAGATCCTAGATCTGGGAGATCTCACCGGGTTAGGGGTAGGAGGTAGAAGATGGAGGTGGTGAAGATAAATCCTCGATTGAAGGCCCGAGGACGCCCCTCTCCCAATTGATGGCTGGAAGAAGACCCCTTGTACCCAATTGATGGCTGGATAAACCCCTAACACTTTTCTTATTTCTCTGGATGCTGACTACAGACTCTTGCCTCCTATTTATAGAGAGGCATATAGAAATCCTAGGACTCTCAAATACCTAGATAACATCATAGCCGTTGGATGTGTAGCCGTCTAACGAATGGCTCATATCCAACCCGACTAACAACTGACTTGGGCTCACACCCAACCTAAATCAATCATAATTACACTTGACTCAATCATAACTCCTAATTGACTAATACAAATATGACTGACTTATCCTACGACATGACTCCAAACTACTCATGACGTGACTCGGCCCTCTGGCTCGACCCACTACTGGTTTCCTATCATTCTCCACCCCTTGAAATCGACCTTGTCCTCAAGGTCGAGCTCGTTGTCATCTGGTGGCCTTGTTGGTCGATTCAGTTGCGCCTTGTCGAATCCTTCCGGATCAAAAATGATTTGGGTGCCTGTTGGATAAAGTATCGAGTAGATTATATAGTCCTCATTGCTTCCAGGTGCATGAGCCGGCTCAAATCGAGAATCAAAACAGTTGGATCCAAGATTAATTTGATCAGACGGCTGGAGCTTGTTGCACACTGTTTGGAAGGCTGAGATCGTCTGAAATCTGGTCTGATCTGGCTGAAGTCTGAAATCAAGCTTGGTCAAGTCTGATTGGCTGGGCGTGATGGAGCTGGACTGGCTTGGATCAAATCTGACCATACCGAATCTGACTGAATCCAATATAATCTGACTTAGCATGAACTGGCCTGGACTTGGGCTTGATCGGATCTGGTTAGTGTAACCAAATTTGGGTGAACCCAACTGATCAGCTGAACCCAATTGAATATGACTCAGTCTGACCTGGTCCAAGTCTGGGCTTGATTGGTTCTGGCTGGTACAGTCCAACCTTGTTGAGCTTGGATGGTTGGGATTGAGCTCGATCAAATCTGTGTGACCGGGGTTGAGCCTAATCAGATGGAGCTTGCTGGGATCTGATCTGATCAGAGCTGTACGGTCAAGATTCTCCTTGAAATCAAGTGTAGCTTGATCTGAATCTGACTCGATCAAATCTGTGAGACTGAGTCCGAGTTGGATCGGGTTCAGACATAGGGGATTTGATCTGATCATCTTGGACGGTTGAGATCTGTCCAATGCCTGAGGAAGAAGCTTCATAAAGGAAAGAAACAATCCGGCGGCTGTGAGTGGTCGGAGTCCGATCGCCTGTGAGGGAAGCTCGTCGGACGTCGGAGACGGTAAAGGGAAGGTCGCCGGAGGCACGGGCGGCCATCCAACGGTCTTGATTGCGCCGGAGGACAACGGCGGTGGCGGATCTGGAGGAGGACGGCGCCAGCAAAGCTTGGGTAGAGACGATCGTCGGTGGCGATCCATGGCCTGTCGGTGGTTGGAATCCGTTCTGGCGGTGGCTGGAAGGACTCCAGCTTCTCCTGGTTCTTCCGATGGATGTGAACAGCCCCAGATCGGAGGCCCATAGCTGGGGTTCTTCAGCAAGGAGGAACGGCAGAAGCAGGGTCGCCGGAGTGGGGGTCCGACGATCAGGGCCTCAATCCGGGGCGACCTCGGCCATGGAGGCTTCGGGAAAGCCCTTAGATGCCGGAGTGAGGACAAGGTCAGATCTGGCAGTGATGAAGGCTTGCAGAAGGAGGTCGGAACCGGCAGCGACGCTTGGTGAGTAGGATCCGGCGGCCGTGGCTTGCGGGGTGAAGGCGAGGTACTTGATGACGGGACTAGCCCCGGAGAAGGTGATGCCGGAGGGCAAGTGGGTTGGTTGCGGCTGGAACAGGGGAGGCGTTGGTTCTGGCGGTGGCCACGAGTTGCAGCGGCTTGCAAGGGCGGCGGAGAGTCAAGCCGGCGATGGAGAGAGAGATGGAACTTCGGGAGGAGAGAGGCCGGACTTGATGACGGCGGCGAGCTTCTCAGTGGTGAGAGGTCGGGGCCGCGAATTTGGCGGTGGGATCTCAGCGGGATTTTGTTGGGATCGCGGCGGTGCTTGGGTAGAGAATACGATAGAGATGAGGGTATCGGTGGAGTTCCGGCGCGGGAGATGGAGACGCCGAAGTCGAAAGGAGAAGGGGGCGGCGGTGAGAGAGATGAAGAAGATGGGATCTCGGCGAGGGGCAGGACGGCTGCGGAGGCCGTGGAGCACGGCCGCGGGATCGGGATCCGTGCGGTCGGTGACGAGGTGGAGCTGGGGGTGGCCGTCGACGGGGCTGAGTGCGAGGAGGTGGCCGTTGACGGGGATGAGGGAGAGGAGGTGGGTGTCGACCGATCCCGGCTCGACGGAGATGTGGGAGAGGAGGTGAGCGTCGACGGGGATAAGGGAGAGGAGGTGGGCGTCGACGGGAATGAGGGAATGGAGGTGGCCGTTGGCCGATCCCGGCTCGACGGAGATGAGGGAGAGGAGGTGGGCGTCGACCGATCCCGGCTCGACGGTGATGAGGGAGACGGCGTCGACGGGAATGAGGGAGAGGAACTCTTGTCTTGAGAGGGGATCTTGGGGGAGAGAGAGCGAGTGGAAGGAGAGAGAATAGGGGCTGTGAGTTGGATCTAATACCATGTACTCGATCCAACAGTGGGGATGAGAAGGGTTTACGTAAATGTGATGGAGGGTTGGGATTATGTGGTGATATAGAAAGGTTAATTAGTGGATGGTCATGATTAAGGGAGGGATTTGATCTAATGGTGGATGTTGGGTTAGGATTAATAAGAGACAAGGAAGGGCGTAGGGTTTGAGAAGATCGACGGTATGGATCTAATGAGATAGTGGATGGAGGATTAGGATTTATCTGGTTTTTAGGGTTTGCCAAGGACTCCCCTGCTGCGCCATCAATCCTAACTGTCAGGGCTGCAATTTGATTGCCCAAGTCCCGTACCAGGTCTCGCATGACCCCTTCCAAACTGTTGAATTTAGTCTCCATGACTTCATGACGCTCTTCAAATATGGTGGTTGTTTTCTGTGATGACACCCATAGGTCTACGATGGTCTCTTTGATATCTTCTGACCCACGTTCCAACGCCTGAAACCGCTTTTCTTCTCTTAAATATGCCATGGTGCCGATAACCTAGGCTCTGATACCAATTGATGAGATCCTAGATCTGGGAGATCTCACCGGGTTAGGGGTAGGAGGTAGAAGATGGAGGTGGTGAAGATAAATCCTCGATTGAAGGCCCGAGGACGCCCCTCTCCCAATTGATGGTTGGAAGAAGACCCCTTGTACCCAATTGATGGCTGGATAAACCCCTAACACTTTTCTTATTTCTCTGGATGCTGACTACAGACTCTTGCCTCCTATTTATAGAGAGGCATATAGAAACCCTAGGACTCTCAAATACCTAGATAACATCATAGCCGTTGGATGTGTAGCCGTCTAACGAATGGCTCATATCCAACCCGACTAACAACTGACTTGGGCTCACACCCAACCTAAATCAATCATAATTACACTTGACTCAATCATAACTCCTAATTGACTAATACAAATATGACTGACTTATCCCACGACATGACTCCAAACTACTCATGACGTGACTCGGCCCTCTGGCTCGACCCACTACTGGTTTCCTATCACTCCACCACCCCCAAAATCTGGCAAATAGTGTTTCTTCTATCAGTTACTGTTGTGAGGCCATTTCCATTGCAGATACCTCATCAATCATGTACCTTCCAGTTCACTACAGTTTCAGACTCCTTTTAATGTTCTTCATGAGGCTGTAAGTGCTCCTGTTGTGCCAAATTTGTCACCAAGAGTATTTGGGTGTGTAGCTTTTGTGCATCTCCACAAATCCTTGAGGAAAAAATTGGAACCCCGAGCTCTCTGGTGTGTGTTTATTGGTTATGCCTCACATCAGAAAGGCTATTGATGTTATCACCCCCCTCTCGCAAGTTATATATTACCCTGGACGTTGTCTTTCACGAAGATTTTATGTATTATGCTGACCCTGAGTCTCCACTTCAGGGGGAGAATAGAAATGAATTGAAGACTCTGAACCACTCTTTGGATACCTTAGAATTTATAAGTGGGGAATGGCCAAGTGGCAACTTGGGTGATAATGGTGATGTCCAAGTGGCAACTTGGATAATAGTGGTGAATGACCAAGTGGTGGTGAATGCCCAGATGAGACAAATGAGCACATATTGGAGGCTAAGAATAGTCAAGATCAGGTGGAAGCTCCATTATTTCAGCTACCTTCTCCCTTTCCTGATGTACCAATTAATAACCAATTGCTCTCTGAAGCCAATCCCATGTCTGAGTCTCAGGTAAATTCTGAACCCCACTTGAAAGTGCTACCCAATCGAGTTACAAGAGGAATTCCTAGAGTAAACTATGAACCTGTTCTTAATTCCAAACCTAGGTATCCTATGAGTAATTTTTTGTCTTACCAAAGATAGTCAAAGAATAGTGAAGTATTTGTGAATCAATTATCTGTTGCATCTATTCCGAGTAGTATGCATGAGGCTTTAAAAGATCCCAGATGGAAGGAAGCAACGAATGAAGAAATGAAGTCCCTCCAAAAGAACTCAACAAGGGAAGTTGTTGACTTATCTGAAGGGAAGAAACCCATCGGATGTAGGTGGGTCTTCACCATTATATGGAGGCATTCGCACCAGTGGCCAAGATTAATATTGTTCGTGTTCTACTATCTCTGACGGTAAATCTTGATTGGCCTTTGCGATGTAAAAATTGCATTTCTGCATGGAGATCTCCAAGAAGAAATATATACGGAGTTGCCTCCTGGATGTAATATGTAGATTAAAGAAAGCAAATAGGTTTGTAAATTGAGAAAGTCACTATACGGATTGAAACAGTCCCCCAAAGGGTGGTTTGAAAGGTTCACAAGTTCTATAAAGAAAAGATCACAGCTCTTAGAAAAGATCTAGAAGAAAGGAAGGCGCTGCAGAATCATCTTGGCCGTGAGTTTGAAATGAAAGATCTTGGTCAGTTGAAATATCTCCCTGGGATTGAAGCATCAATATCAAAGAAAGGTATTTTTCTGTCCCAACGAAAATATGCCTTAGATCTGTTCAATGAGACTGGTATAACAGCGTGCAGTCCAGTTAGCACCCCTATGAAAGAAAATTTGAAACCGGGTATGCATCCAAATCAGGTTCCTGCTAACAAGGAACACTACCAGAGATTAGTGGGAGATTAATGTATCTTGCACGTACTGACACGCCTTGAAAAGTGTCGTTACCTTAACAAGGACGCCAAAATTACAAATTTATAATCAAACTACTAACTAACTACTTTATGGGTAGATAGTAGCAAGTCCGAGTCGAATCCACAGGGAACTAATGGTTTAAGTCGTATACTTGGTATAATTCCTAACAAGGAGTTGGGAAAAAGATAATCTTTTGGGTTTTTATCTAGAACTAAACAAATACGAAAAGAGTACTAATGGATAAGATAATGCCAAGGAACTCTAATCAATAATAAAGAACTTACTAGGTATTCCTAAGATAAGAGCAGATAAATCAACTTAGATGATTTCATATAGTCGATAGGTGAATGGCTAGAAGTCCTACCGCTCAACGAAGACGTCGGGGATAATATCAAGAATGGATATTGGTAAATAATCAAGATGGTTCTGGCACCTTGAGATCGCCTACTAGAATGTATCAAGGATTAGAGTTAACCTAGTGGTTCTGGCACTAGCGTTGTGGTTCTAGCACATATGAAATCCCTAATCTCGAATAATGATGAATAACGGATTAAGAAGCGGTCATAATGGTTCTAGCATTATGTGTAATGGTCCTAGCATTACAAGGCCTTTAATCACGAGAAGGAAATCCTCACATCCATGGTCCTAGCATAGACGTTTGACGAGAATCCCTAATCTCAAGCCCTAACATGCACAAGACCTAAATCTAGGGCATATAGGAACAAATCATTCATCTAACATATAATAATAATCACACCAATAGATAAGAACATAAAAACAATCCATTCAATCATCAAACGTATGATTTTCAACTCATAATCTATAGAAAACCCTAATAAATAACTTTATTACATCATAGAATTCCTAGGCTAGGGTTTAGGTACTCATCTTAAGAAGAGGACACCTTGATGAAGGTTGTTGAAGCCATCCATCCATGGATCTTCTCCCAAAGATCTAACCTAATTTGTGGGAAAGAAACTAAGAGAAACCCCAATAGATCAACAAAATTCGGCCATGGAAGGCTGCCAAAATGCCCCCAAATAAGGCTATTTATAGCCTAAGACAAACCCTAACTCGGATTAGTCAATTTCCTTCTATTTTTCCCGCAGCGCCCAAGGAGATCGATCTCCTTTTGGATGAGATCGATCTTGTTTTCCGTAACTGCTTCTTCTGCACCTCTGTACTAAAAATAGCATATCTTCCTCTAGGAAACTCCAAATCTCGAACCGTAAAAAGTTCTGGAATTTAGACTTCAAGAGCTTTCCAACCATATATGGTACATCATCTGGTTCGTCCTGAGCAGGTACAGTTTTGATGTCAAAGATGGTTCATCTTTGCTCCTTTGCTCTTTTGCTCCTAGCATGTTCTTTATTTGTTCGTTTTAGCACCAAACTTGATCTAATCTTCGTTGAGGGTCTTTAAGCCTGAAATGGGGAAAAGACAATCAAAATAACATTGCTCGGAGACTAACGAGACCTAGTTAAAAGGGTGATTTGTGCACTTTTCACGTCTTATCACGTACTCGGCCTGATTTAGCCTATGTGCTAAGTGTTGTTAGTCAATTCATGCGCTCCCCAAGTGAAGAACATATGAATGCCGTCATCTGTATCTTGCGCTACTTGAAGTCCAATAAAGGGAATTATGTTTACGAAGGGGAACAATTTGGATATTAAAGGCTATACAGATGCTGATTGGGCTGGGTCAATTAAGGATAGATGTTCTACATCTGGATATCTTACATTTGTTGGTGGAAATTTAGTTACTTGGCGAAGTAAGAAACAAGAGGTGGTAGCTAGATCTAGTGCTGAGACAGAATACAGGGGAATGGCTAAGGCAATATGCGAATTATTGTGGATCAGAAATCTAATGCAATATTTACATATTAAGCATGCCAATCCTATGAAGTTATACTGTGATAACAAGGCAGCTTGTGATATTGCTCATAATCCAGTTCAACATGGGGCCTGTTTGGATGCTTAGCTTGGAACCCTCTCTTAGGAAGATTTGGAGTCTGTCTGCGCTCATGGGAGGAGTCATTTTTATGCATATACCCCGTGAGGCAAATGCTGTTGCGGACGACCTCGCACGTCGGGCCAGACAAGGGGTGGCCGGACATGTGAATACCCAGTAGTGAGGTTGATGTATGAGGAGTGGAGTCATGTATCACTTAGCCTTTTGGCTCAATTTATCAAAAAAAAAAAAAAAAAAATGGGGCCTGTTTGGATGCTGAGAAGTGAGCTGAAGTGAATTGACTTCTGGGGAGTGAAGTGAAGTGAAGTGACTTCTGGGGGTTTCTGAGTTATGGTGTTTGGTTGGTGTTTGAAGTGGGATATGGTCACCCCCAACTATTTAATATTTTAATAATTTTCCTATATTAAAATATTAAAAATAATACTATTTTAGATGACGTGGACCAATCACGAGGTGCCACGTGACATGTGAGATCCATTTATATTAATATTTTATTATAGTATGATATTATTAACATTATTTGTCACTTAAAAATATTAAAATTAAAACATTAAAATAATATTTTAATATTAAAATATTAATAATTTAATAAATTTTAAATTAAATTATTAGAATTAATATTATTTTGGATGACGTGGACCAATGACGAGGTGACACGTGATATGTGAGACATACTTATATTAATATTTTATTACAATATAATATTATTAATATTATTTCCCGCTTCAAATGCCACTTCAAATGACTTCACGTCAAAAAGACCCGAAGTCGAAATAGGAAGTGGCAGCTTTGGCTACAGTGACTTGGAAGTGGGGCTGAAGTGACTTCAGCCCCACTTCCGAGCAACCAAACACCTGAAGTGGCTCGGAAGTCACTTTTTGAAGTGACTTCCGAGCCACTTCATAGGAAGCAAACACGCCCATGATTGAAGTGCCTCATGTTCGATCTGAAGACGATCTTGCGGATGTGCTGACCAAGGCAATGTCAAGCCAAGCATTTAAAAGTTGTCTCGACAAGTTGGGCATGCCTGACATCTATGCACCAACTTGAGAGGGAGTATTGACAATTGGAGTAATTATCTCCAAGTTGTACTTCTAATATTGTCTATGTTATTAGCTGTACAGAATAGATTGGAATTTTTTGTAATTAGTAGGTTGTAGTTAGGAAATTATTGCTCTCTTAGATTAGTCAATCACTATCCTAAACTTTAGGATCTGAACTCTGTATAGTGGTTATTTATGCCAAACGATTAGAAGAGAAAAGGTAACTAAAAAAAGGCCTTTCATCATAAACCTCTTACTTTTGACTGTTTTTACCATGTTCGGGGTTTTTCACGTTTAAAACTTATTGTGCTCGTGTTTAAGTTTAGTTTCTTCTTCTACACGGCTAGATACTAGTTTGCACAACACACACACAATTGCCATTCAAGTGTTTGTTGGTTTGTCTCTTAGAAGTTTTTGACAAACAGCTTTGCTAAAGGGTTGAGTCTTGTCATCACTGTCATAGGAGCTTGTAGTGAGCTAAGTAAAGGGGGTATTTGGTTGGTGGAATCACATGATGCATGGGATTGTAGAATGCATGCATCAGGTGGTGCATGCATCAGACAGTAGATGCACTTGTTTGATTGTCTTTTAAATCAACTGATGCACTCTAATCACACACACACACACACACACACACACACACATATATATATATATATATATTCAATCTTGTCATCACTGTCATAGGAGCTTGTAGTGAGCTAAGTAAAGGGGGTATTTGGTTGGTGGAATCACATGATGCATGGGATTGTAGAATGCATGCATCATGTGGTGCATCCATCAGACAGTAGATGCACTTGTTTGGTTGTTTTTTAAATCAATTGATTCACTCTAATCACACACACACACAGATATATATATATATATAATGTTCACAACATTATATGAATAATATAAATATAAATATATATAACATTATATGAATAATATATATTAAAATATATTCAATAAAGTTATGTAAACATTAAAATTATGTGAACATTATTTTAATCTCAATAAAGTTGATATATTATTTTAATCTCAATAATATGTATATATATATATATTATTCATATAATGTTAACATAATGATTCTATAAAATTAAATTTTAATATATATACTAAAATATTATATATATATTATTCATATAATGTTCACATAATGATGCATTAAAATTAAATTTTAATGTATATATATTGAGATTAAAATAATATAATGACTTTATTGTGATTAAAATAATGATCACATAATTTTAATGCTTACATAACTTTATTGAATATATTTTCTTTTTTTGCGCCATCACTGGGCATTAGTTGATACATGGTGAACCAAGCACATGATCATGAATCAGGGAGCATCGCGTGGCACGATATGTCACGGGGCAAGAGGGTCGATAAATTTTCACCTTACCGTTGCCCAGTGATGGCGCCAAAAGACCCCCTCGTCGAGCCCGTACACCGTTGCCGCACGCCCTGCCCGCCGCTTGTGCTCCGCACGTGCGTCGTCTGCGCGCCGTCTGTGCACCACTTGTGCACTCTACATGGCAGCCCGATTGCCACTTGACCATCCTTTCTTTTTGCCTTGCACACATACAAGACACACACGAATTTGGGTAAGGGATGAGATCCCAACTCCTTTATTGACTAGCGATTACAATAACTCTCTCCTCTCGCCCACAATCCTTTGGAGTACAATCACTCTCAATACAAGAAGCTCTCAACCCAAAACCCTAGAATCTCGCCTTACAATCCGTTGTAGACGATGACTCCAAAACCCAACTCTCAGTTGCTCAAATCGTGAGCTTGCCCATAACCCAGATGCCCCCACATCTAGTCGACCTCCTCCTTATATAGAAGAGAGTCCATGACTTGCTCCAACAAGTCATGTTTCCTAGTCCAATCCCAAGTCCTAAGCTTCATGCTTATCCAAACATGTAATCAGCCAATTACAAAGCTTCCTAGCCTATTTGGACTCTTACATGAGTTATGACTTGCCAAAGATGACTGTCTGTCTAAATCCGTCACACTTTGGCTCGAAATAGGACTCATTCCTATTACTGTGAGCCAAGTACAACTTCCCCCGTGCCATATTCCATATTTTCCGTGTTACCCCATGCTGGAGACCTAGGCCAAGTGGAATTAGGACACTTGCACGCTAAGTTTGGCCTCCATGGCCTAATTGCCTTCCGTCGAGCAAGTCGAGTCCTAGTCTAACTAGAACTCTCGCACAACTAAGACTTTCCCCGTGCCAAAACCTTCCTTTGCCGCGTCAAGTCCTTCCAAGATCCCAATCCAAGTGGAATTAGGACATTTGCATGGCTGGTTTGCTTCTGCTGGCCAACTGTGTCGCGCATGGGCAATCCGAGTCCTAGTCCGACTCGGACTTGGCCGTTTGGCTGCGTCGCGCGTGCACTCTACGTGCCATCACACGTGCCGCACGCGCATACCCCGCGTGCCTTCCTGGGTTGCCTTGGTTCGCGTCACGCTCGCTTGCCTCGTCGCATGACGCGTCGTACTTCGTCTTGGCTCGGGGCGCCGTGTCAGCTTCGAAATCCGCCGTGTCTTGCCATGCCGCATCGCGTCGTGCCGCATCCTGCCACGCCATGCAGTGCGCCAAACTCCTTTGGCGTGTGCATATTGCTTGTATGCCTCCTTGGTTGCCTCGTCGCGCGTTCCGCTTGATAGGATTCCTTCATGATTCACACCAAGTCCTGCTTTGGCTCGGACCACCGTGCCACTTTCAACTTTCGCCGCGCCATCTTCAAGACCTCTCATGTCATGGTCGTGTCAGGGCTAGAGATGCATCCTAATTCATGCCAACCAAACGGACCCTGAGTGTTTAAGTGTTTACACGAGGCTCTTTTTGTTCAAAATCAACAAAAGAAAAGGGTACTCTTACATGAATCCTTAACAACAACCATTAATGTTAATTGATACATACACGCCAACACTAAAATACGCCGAAGTTTCATTAAAAAATGCATACGATTGCACCAAGATAAAATATGATACAAAAATACAATCCAACCACTCTGAATTCTAACTTCAAACATAGTTTTGTATTCTCTTACAAGACAAATGCCGAACATTTCTTTGATCCTCTGCTCTACAGGAAGCCTTTCTTCATCTTCTCTGGAAGTTGATTATTTTTATCGACAAGGCAAACAGGAAAGCAAAGAGCAGAGGCAACAGAGCAACCACGACTGCGACCACTCCCAGAAAGCTGTGTTTAAATCCCAAGTACTCCCTTACAAAGTCAGATACAAGCTGACCATGACCATCCTCCTCAATCG
Source organism: Narthecium ossifragum (assembly GCA_963920575.1). Classification (NCBI taxonomy): domain Eukaryota; kingdom Viridiplantae; phylum Streptophyta; class Magnoliopsida; order Dioscoreales; family Nartheciaceae; genus Narthecium; species Narthecium ossifragum. The sequence continues at coordinate 523,914 of OY986970.1, read as the reverse complement.
GCTTGTGTACGTCTCCAAATTGGGACGTAACCAATCCATACAAGGTCCATGCCACAGGGCTTGCCCAGTAATACCACCTCCACCATATAGGAATACTCTGTAAAACAAACAAGTATTTTGAGCTTCTAAGAACTAAACGATTAAACATCTGATGAAGTTGATACATAGAATTGGGACGTACCGGACGTGGGATGAGAAACCCGCAGAAGAGATTCCAGAGTGAATAGAAAGCAGCGGATACAATGGCGGCTATGTTGTGGTTTGGAGTCAGGCCAACAGCCATCATCCCATAGAATGTGAAGTAGAGCAGAGTGAAGTACATGAAGAAGAGGTACCAAAAGAACTTGGCAACCGTCCACTCGAACGCAATCATCGCATACACAATAATTCCATATATCACAGACTGGACTAGTACGTATGGAAGCTCAATCGTAACCTGCAAATAAATGCATCAGGAAAGAGTTTGAGATCCATTGCTGGAGAGTTAATTTCTTAAAGAACAGAGAAAGGTAGTGTTGAAGGAATTACTTGTCCAAATGCATATGGCAGAGCTGAATACATTCCTGCAGCTCTCTCTCTGTAAAAGACTGTTCTTTCGATGGCCACAACCGGTTGAACAGATTGAGCATTCTGCACACCGATGAACAGAACAGCACCATACATGGAGCCCATTGCATTGAGCACATCCTGTTTTTTGGTCCTGCCAGCAGGAAAAGAGTTCAGTATGGACAAACAAACAATCTAAAGGACAGATGAGTTAGATCTAGGAAGAAATATGTACCTTTTAGTGCCAAGGTCCCAGAATATTGTCCCAAACAACAAGGCTACCATAGCTGTGAAGAAGAACCTGACTGCGTTGTAGGAAGGATTCCTCCAGTAAGACAGGTGCTGCTTCCAAAAACAAGCCAGGCACTGTGTGTAGAAGTTCTGGGCGTACTGAGTTGGGAAGTGAAGATCACTTGAACTTGGAGCTGGTGTACTCAACTCATTGATCAAAGCTTTGTTCCTTCTGCAATCAATAAGGAGCTAGTTAGAAAGTTAGGAATGAGGAAAAATCTCTGCCTTTATTGCAAGGTAGCTATACCATAAAGGAAATCAACAAGATGATCACTTACTGATAGAGTTGGGAATTTCTATATACTTCAGCGAAGTTGACACCTAATATATCTTCTTGTGCTCGACTAGTCACCTCCAACATCCATGTTGCCGGATTATAGCCGTCTTTAATCTTACTAACTCCTTCCAGTGCCTAATGAATCAAACATGTTATATTCTAGCTAGCTAATTGGTACTTAGTTACATGCAACACCGATATAGACAGTGCTCATGAGTATTGTATCCAGGCTTACCTCAAAATATGAGATTAGTTCAATAGATTGGCGTCCCAATGGGCCGACATATATCTCTTCTCCTCCTCGTTTCAGTAAGAAGAGCTGCATGCAATTGGATATTAAAGACCAAGTATTCGCTACAAATTAGCATTGATAGGTACCATCAACAAACTTTTGAGTATGAAAAAAATTCCTCACCTCGTCGAATGCTTCAAATATATCAATGCTAGGCTGGTGAATTGTGCAGACAACTGTCCTTCCAGTGTCGACTGTGTTCCTCACTGTCCTCATGACGATTGCTGCTGCCCTTGCATCAAGGCCAGAGGTTGGTTCATCCATGAATATTATAGAGGGATTGGCAACCAGTTCTACGGCGATGGTAAGTCTCTTGCGCTGCTCTGTTGATAAACCATTCACTCCAGGCAGCCCAACCAGTGAGTCTCTTATCGGTGCGAGCTCTACAAGCTCCATTACTTCTTCAACGAACATCTGAATTAAGTACGTCGCCAGTTCCTTTAGTTAGTATAAGAAAAATCGAAATTTGCCCATAATTTATAGGCTATACTCTTAAGAATTCGTCTAACCTCTCTTGTATCAGATTCAACTTCAGGAGGTAATCGAAGCCATGCAGAGTATACTAGAGACTCATAAATGGTGACATTTGGGGTGTGGATGTCATTCTGTTCACAGTATCCAGACACACGAGCAAAAGTTTCTTGCTTCTTTGGATAGCCAGAAATGCCGATGTTTCCCTCGATGTATCCACCAGTTTTTCTCCCAGCCAAGACATCCATCAATGTAGTCTTCCCGGCTCCGCTAACACCCATGAGAGCTGTTAGCACTCCTGGCCTGAAAGATCCACTCACACTCTTCAGAAGCACCAGTCTGTCTTCTCCCACACCTTGTGCTTTCATTTCCTACAAGTTTCATCCCCTAATTGATGTCATGAAATTTAGTATGCAACCAGGATTGACAAAGACAGAGAGCATGTTTAAATACCTGCGGCATGTCGACGGAGTACTTTACATCATCAAAGGTGATAGAAAGGGGTGCGAATGGGAGGACCATCCCCTTCTTGTTCAGATCAATGCCATGCATGGAACCTGATGACCTCTTGCTCTTAGCAGCTCCATCAGCACTTCCTGCATTCACAACATCAGTAACATATACAGATCTAATGGTGATCGCCATCGCAGAAAGGTTGGTGGATGGCTCAACTTACTTCTAGAAACAGAACCAGATCTCCGTCCTGTTGTTGGCGGTGTATCTTCAACTTCTCCTGTTAAGTTAGCCTCTTTTTCTTTCAACATCTCTTCAGACACAGATGACTGAGTCGTTCCTATCGCTGAACGCAATATATAAAGCTCTCAGAATGAAGATTGCTTTCAAAAAATGTGGATTTTGGTCCAAATGGGATGCGGATACTTACGATCAAGGTAAGTTAGAGCCAGTGTAAACATGAAATTGAAGAGGAATATGTATCCGACCAATGCACCGAAGCCAATCCAGTACCATTTGGACTCGGGAAATACTCCGCGGGATTTCAAGACCGTCACTCCAAGCGTCTCATTTGCACCAGGAAGAATCTGCAAAACAATCAAAGACCACATGAGCTGCTTTTCCTCCTCAAATCTGGCTCTGGTTTTGTTTTTTGCTCCACAAGTACAAGTCATCAACCTTATCCCAATTGTGCCCAAGAAATTCGTTCACTGAGATTGCATTTTGAGCATACATAAGTGGCGATATCCAGTAGCCCCATATCCACCATTTCTTTATAGTTTCTGTTTCAGGGTAACGAACGCTGAAAGTTAGCTAATTAACCATTAACAGGACAGGAAAGAACATGAACAAGATTTAAGAGCAAACCTCTCGAAAGGAGGAATCCTCCCAGAGCCAGAAGTATAACCAGAGCAAAGGGTCCAAACGTGCTGGCAACAACCATCTCCCTCCCTAGTCCGCCAATCAACCTGAATAGCCCAAATGCCATCTGATGTGCCACTAGAAGCACTAGATATTGTTTAAAGAACCTGCATGCAAGAGATGATGTTATGCTTCTGATGCAAAGCAACCATTGAACGAAAAAAAGGTATTGTATGTGTTGCAGAGTGCGATGAGATCAACACCTTCCCGCATTTGGATCGTATCCAATGACATAATAGGTCATGAACACCCAAATTGAAACTTCTATGAATGATATGGGAATCTTCAGGATCCATGTAGGTATTGCAAATGCCCATGCAGGATAGAAGAGCAGATCTCTTTGCTTGAAGAAAACAGGAAGCCTCAGCACAGTCATGGCGAGTTCCGAAAACCCATTGAACATGGTGGTTACAAGTCCAAAGAAGAGTGAACCCATGTAGATATTCCCATCAGTGGTAGAGTCCTGGTGCATCTCCGTTCGGAAGAAGACTGTCATCGTGATGAATGCCGTCAATGTGAGCTGAAACAAAAACACAGCCTAAGCTGAATGAACAAATAGACTAATGGAGTTCAAGTGCAGAGCCAAATGTGGTTGATCAAATGTAAGTAACCTGAACAGCCTTGAAGATGTACACAAACGAGTTCCGTTTCATCATCAGCCACTCCCTCTCGAAGCAGACCTTCAGTATTTCCTTCTTGTTAACCCCATATGTGGAGGTGGTCAGGGCAGCAGGGTGGCTCTGGCTCTTGTCATATGGAACAGAGAGCTCTTTTCTCAGACTCTGGTCAACATGGAACGAATGGAACGCCTCTGCGAACTCCTTCACCGGCACATATCTGTAAGGCTGGTCATGGCGTATCCAATACTGCTGCTGGTCTTTCCTGGATGTCACCTAGCAGACCAGAACGGTACTCGTTTTGAGCTAATCAGGACCTTATGTAAACAGAGTATACTAGATTTGTTCTGGTGGAGTACTCACTTCCTGCAAGAAATCAGCGGTGCCTTTCCTCTGAGGGCATTTGAAGCCCGTGGACTCGAAGAACTCGAGCACGAGCTCGCGCGGACCTTGGTACACGACCTGTCCATCTGAGAGAAGAATGAGGTTGTCGAAAAGGTCGTATGTCTCCGGCGCTGGTTGGAGCAGAGAGATAAGTGCCGTTCCACCGAGAATGTGAATGGATTGCCTCAGTGAGTTCACAATCTGGAAGGTCGTGGAGCTGTCGAGGCCTGTGGATATCTCGTCCATGAACAGTGCTCTTGCCGGTCCGACAAGCATCTCGCCTGAACCATACATCATTTTTCCAAAGAAATACAACGTTATCATCCAGGAAAGTTAAGTAATCTGCATACAAAAAGAAAACAAGGCAACCTTGGATGTCCCTATACCTGTTGTGACACGCTTCCTTTGTCCTCCAGAAATGCCTCGCACCATCTCGTCTCCCACCATGGTGTCCGCACAGATGTCCAATCCTAAAATCTGCATGCAAGAAGCATACAAGAACTTATGATCAGCTGACAAGCAACAAATTCTTCTCCATTCTTCTGAAAAGTTATGCTTTAAATCCTAAATTAAACCGGTCCATGTTTAATGCGTGTTTTTCCCAAAGATTAGTACATGCCTTCATTATGTAATCTGTGACGACACTGGTTTCTTCTCCTCCCATGGCAGCAGCCTGCAGATGTACATAGAAACAGGGAGATCACATTAACACAGAAAATTAAAGTTTAGTTAGACTTTTGGAACAAGATAGCTGGTAGAGAGAAAAATTGGTTCCAGTTTGATTACCTTCATGAAGACATCGAGGTCAGGATCAGGTTTGATGTTTGCTTCCTTTTCCCTTCTCGAGAGCTCCATTAACATTTCTGTGCATGCAAAACCAACAAACAATTAATCCTCTAAACTCTACACAACAATTCTGCATACGGATCGAGTCATCAGTAATACGATATTTTTACTCACCATAACGGCTGCCTACTCCCTGGCATCTTGCAGAGAAGGTCAATGTCTCACGAACCGTCATCTCACCAGTATGGAGATCATGCTGACTTATGTAAGCAGCTGTTCTCTGAGGAACAAACTCATCCATAGTATGACCATTGTAGGTGACTCTCCCAGATACCTGTTTTGATCGGTATGTAAAAAGCATGTGTTTGTTAAACGCTTCAAGCCTTCCACTTAATCGCCAAATGGAGATTTTGCCAGAGAATTTTACAGGGCTACAAGGGTGGTTACCTTCAGTTGGCTACTTAGCTTTCCTGCAAGGGCCAGTAACAACGTAGTCTTCCCTGAACCAGGAGGACCTAAAAGCAGTGTCATCCTGCATGTGGATAATAAAAACAATCACAATCCCCCCCTATTTCTTGATGAACTTAAGATAAGAATTTGGAAGGTTTCATCTGATCATCCATACCTGCGAGGTTTGATGATCCCGCTAACATCATGAAGGATTGGCAATAGTCTCTTCCTACTTGGCAATATGTGAAGGTAGTTCGCTATGGCCTTAATTAGTTCAAAGAACAAGACAAGGACTAATTAATCATCAATAAGAGCATGACTACGGAGGTGTTGATAGTTGCTGTAATTGTCTAGAGATGAAGTAACACTAACGTACCTCCAAGGTGTTGATCGTTGCATTGAGGTTTGTAGGCAATCCTCTGTTGCCAACATGAGTCTCGGCTTCGATGTTAAGGTGTTCATAGCGCACTTCGATCATTGGAAGATCAAGCCCGACTCTGCAAACATCAAAACCAAAATCAGATGAGCTACATAAGAAAGAAAATCTTGGAACGATACAATTGGAGGAAGAATTCTATACTCACCGATCGATGCGGTCCTTGAGCTTCAACAAGAACTTCTCATTGTCCTCCTCGGCGACTCTCACCAGCCTCTCCAGCAAGTTTCTCTTCTCCTGGACTCCAAGGCCCTGGACATCGACTTCCTGGAGGCCTCCATCGGCCAAGGTGAGTATGCCCTTCCGAACCCGGTCGTAAGTCGGCAACTTCTCCAGCGCAGCCCATTTCAAGGCCTCCTCGTCGTCTTCCTCCCTCGACGACCTCGAGAATACATCCTCTCCTCTTCTCCACACCGAACTATCTCTGCGCAAGCTGGCCACTCTATATATCTCGCCTGTATCCACCATTATGAAGCAATCTTTTGATCAGAAGTTAGCCGGCCAGAAGACTGAGGAACGAACGGTTCCTCTGTGAAACAAGATGGAGGGAGAGGTGTCCTTATGTAGCCATTTTTCCCTTGTGGAGGGAAGATCAAGCACGAAAGCATTTGGAGACTGTTGAGTCAATAATGATGATAGGTAGGTTGGAAGCCAAATGAGGATCGTTTTCCTCCTGATGGATGTGCCACCTTTTTAATTACTTCGTAATCAGTTTCAAACTTTTTCCCAATTGTTCGTAGTTGCGTTGGGGGATTGCAATTCCGGGATCAACCAAACACCCCCTAGGTATTCACTCGCAACAATTTTTTTTTTTTCTTGATTAATTCAGCTTTTCAACTAGTAAAGAAAAAGAAGGAGCTATACAGTAATATAATGAAAAAAAACTTACATAATATTATTTTAATAAAATATTATTAATCTATACATATGGAGAAAATATTGATGAGAATTTGCCTCATTTGGATACGTCAGTGCCACACCGGCGTGGTCTTTCATTTTTTTAGCCTCGTCAAGGAGACGTAACTTCAAATCACGTGTTCATACTGAAGACGTAACTTGATCTCACATCTTTGACCTTTGTCCCACCCAACGTGACCAAGTGTGGGGAAGATTTTGGGAGGCCTTTTAAGACGTGGTTCCAAAAACAGTTTTTGCCGATCCCGATCAAGTACCGCCCGCCGCGCCGCCCTTACTCGGAGCTCCGTCGCATGTCGCCTCCCCACCGCGAGTCTTCGCCAGAGATACCAACAGCACCGAGCTCCAACCTCTCTCTCTTCCACTCATTCGCAGGAGATACCAACGACAGCGAGCTCCAACCTCGCCGCCCTTTCTCTCTTCCACTCCTCCGTCACCATCCCAAACTTTCCTCGTCGTCAATGAGCAAGTCCTCTGCTCGGGTGGGCGGACCGGAGCAACCGGCTACGTGCGATGCTGCCATCGACGTCCCCGATAGGATGTTGAACTCGGTTTGACGGGTGTCCTTCTCCTTCAACCCTTCGACGCTGACCTCTTCATCCCAATCCTTCTCCTCCGCACCTAAACCCTTCTCCTTTTCGTTTCCTAGCACCTCGTCCTCCTCCACGTCCACCGCTCCATCGGCCACACCCACCCCTCTATTTGGGTTGGCCTCCTCCCGTTCTCGGTTCGGATTCGGATCCTCTGTCGAGACCTCCCCCTCGCCCTTCGCGACCTTATCATCATCTGTTGCTTCCACCTCTACTGTGGCTTCACTATTCTCCAATACGCCGCTGTTCGGCGCCTCATTGCCATCATCCGCTCCCTCTGCTTCTGCTCCAACTACGACCGCTCCATCCTTCCCCTATTTCTAAATCCCGACATCAACTGTGTCTTTTACTGCGGAGGCTTCGACTAACCCATCGATCCCATCATCCTCGATCCCGTCATCAACCGCGTCTTCTCCTTCCTCGACAACAACCGCCCCTGCTTTCCGCTCATGGTGTCGTCCTTCTCCTTCAACCGGGATGAGTCAAGCCCAGTCGGACCCACAGCGTCCATCCAAGCAGCAAGGATGTTGACTCCTAGAGCTATCAGGTCCGGTTTGAGGACTTCAAAGGTGAGCCTATTTGGGCCGCGGCCGGAGAACGAGGCCACGACATGGGCGGGCTTGATGCCAAGGACGGTGCGGTGCAGCGGAAGGAGATCGTGGTTGTAGGGTTTGCCGAGACGGTGACGTAGGAGTTGACGGCAGCACCCTCGTCAGATCCCACCGCACAGGCGGGGAGGACATGGGTGTCGCCAACGCGGCCCTCGCCGTTGGAGATGCTATTAGCCAGGATCACTTGGAACCACGTCTTGACGAGACTCTCCGTACTTTCTCCGCACTTGATCGTGGCGTTTAAAAACGTAAGTCAAAGTTACGTCTTCAATATAAACACGTGTTCATCGATAGGATTAAAAAAATAAAAGATCATGCCAACATAACGCTGACGTGGTCAAAGGAGGCATATCACCATCAATATTTTCTCCACATATATATATTAATAATATTTTATTAAAATAACATTTTTTAAAAAAAAAAATTCTAACATAATACGATAGCCGCCAGGCCACCTCCCCCTTCGATTCACTCGCAACAATGGATGCTGCCAAAAAACATTAAAATATGACGATGCTTTAGGCCCAAGTATCAAATTAGGACCAGAAGCACCACCGACAGTTGGTAATTAATTAATTTTGGAAGCAGGTAATATTGTTCTAGAATCATTAGTGTTATAAATATGTTTAGCTATGATGTGATGTCTCGATTATTATAGCAAAGCCATTGATCTGATTGTTTTTAATTATTAGAAGAAAACTATTGATCTAAGGGGCCGCTTGAAAATTGAAATATACCTGCATGACATGACTGGTTCGTCCGTTTGTCTCCTCATGTGTACCATATATATACTAGTGGATTCTCGTTTTTTTGACATAATTTAATTGATTGATTATGATTAATGCAACATCTCCGTTTTTATACGGATGCCGTAACCTTTTGCATGTCAAGAGAATAATGACATGTCTAAAATAATAAGACTGTAATGTACAATCATGTCAATGGACAAACAAAGCTTACTTGAATTAAACAAAGAAAGAAAAATAAGATATTTTTATTTATAAGAAATATAATAATATAAAACTCTTCTAGCATTTTATGGCCATCAAATATGCTAAAATCATGTTTTATAAAAATAAATAGAATAATATATAATAGGTACGTCTACTAGTCTACAAGACGTGGTACGCAAGCTTGGATCATTAAACGTGGTCCAAAGACCAAAGTTTAATGTCCAAATCGAGCCTCACAAGTCCACCAGACTTGGCTTCGGCGGCTATCTTGTTGACCAAAGTCTAACAAGAATCTTCCAAAATATTAAACTTAATTGGATATTAAATAAAGACTAAAGACGCCAGACTAGCCGACGTGGTTTGATTTCTTGATCAAAGTTTGATATTTTGAAAAGAGCCCCGGTTTCTTAGTTTAACTCCCTCCTTTGAAAAGTCTTGCGAGGTCTTGACCAAGTTTCTAACGAGAATTGAAAAGTCTTGCGAGGTCTTGACCATTTTTAACGTTCTCTTTAAATATGATACAATAAACAGAAGAGCAGCATACATAGAACCCATTGCATTGAACAAATCCTTACGTCTCGACCCGCAAGCAAATAATTTTCTCATCAATTTATATACAAACAGAGTCCATGCATGTTGGCAATAAGCCTGTACAGCTGGGCTTTCACTTCGCGTTTTTTTTTTTTTGACCAGTTGAATCCAAAGACTAGAGACCCATGTCAGGGCTTACATCAATGATAACCCGAAGTAATAGGGACGGACCATCTAGACTCCTTTATGTTATTAAAATCAAAATGAATAGTACTTATATGACGTGCTATCCAATCAGTTGTGACTGTTTTGTTGCTACTTTTTAGAGCCAAGACCCCAAAATATGGCCCCAAAACACAGGGCAATGGACTGTCGTGAACAAAATCTCACTGCAGTGTATGAAGTATGAGGTATTCGGGTATTCCTCCAGTACGATAAACAAGCCATGCACTGTGTAAAGAAATTCTACGAGTACTGAGTAGGAAAGTATAGATCGCTTGAAAGTATAGATCCTTGCAATTAGGAGCTTAGAAAATTTTCGACGTCTCAAAGGGAAAATAAGCATGTGTCGAGTAAAGGAGATGTTGCTCACTGATATAGCTTAGATTTCTTGTACATTTCACTGAAACTCACCCCCAGTATCCCTTCATTTGCTTGAGTTGGCACTTCCAACATCCATGTTGCTGGATTATAGCCGTCTTTTATTTTACTGACGCCATCGATTTCCTTTACAGTTGCAGTGGATATATATATCGTTAGTCCTATATTTATGTGGCATAACATGACAGAGGAAGAATTAAGGTTCATGCTCCTTGCAGGCTCACCTCAAAGTATTTATAATCAGATGGCCGGAAAGAATATGGCGCCCTAAGAAGGGACCTACATATGTCTCTTGTCCTCCTCGTTTCATAAGGAAAAGCTGAAATCAGATGGGAAAGAAAGACATCGCTTCTGCGTACGTAGTTGGTGGATTCTATTGTGTTACTGTTACACAATTGAAGAATTTTGAACTCTGAAAAATTAATGACCAACCTCATCGAAAACCTCTCATTGTCCACCTCGGCGACTCTAGTCATCAGCCTCTCCAGCAAGTTCCTCCTCCCTTCCCTTGCACACTAAGGTGCTGGACGTCGACTTCCCTGGGACTCCCATCATCTACGGTGAGGATGGCTTGCCTGTCTAGAATATGTTATCTAAAGACTGAGTTTATTCTAAGGTGAGGATTCTAAATACAAATGTGTTAAACATTTATTCTAAGGTGCATATGTTATCTAAAGAATATGCTGGTTTGCACGCTGAGTTTGCACACTCAGTCTTTTTGTTAAATGCTTATTTTTTTAAAGTTAACATCATATTTGATATATATATATATATATATATATATATATATATATATATATATTAGTGGGCTGGATTTTAGTCCGTGAAATTAGTTTTTTTTATTAAAATTAATGCTTACTGTTAGCGCATTTCACGTTCGAGAATTTCAAAATCACGAATTTCTTTCTCAAACACTTAATAGGCCTCCTACAAATGAATCATTATTTATGAAAAACGATAAAATATGTTCAGTATAAATACAAATTGAAAAGAACATCAAATCATTTGTAAAATAATAAGAATAGTCCCTTCCAATTTGATATTATAATTGTCAACATCACACAATATAGGAAAAGATCAAGCTTATATTATTATAATAAAAGACAATCTCTCGTTGTTCCTTGTAATTTAGATAAGCCAAGAAACACCTTGACCTTTGCCCAATGCCAATCAAATTCTTTCAATAGCTAATAAAGCTAATGGAGGACGAGGAGAAAGAGGATGAGCACTCTATTTTTACGTTACTGCACACCTTTCTCCCCGAGTCCTCACCTATTTATATATGTAAATGTTTCCCATCAAGAGTAAACTCAGTTTAGACTTTTATATATGGGAAACATCCTTTTGGTACTTGTTCTTCATGTACTTCACATTGCTATATTTATATATGTAAATGTTTCCCATCAAGAATATCATCTACGGTGAGGATGGTTTCCCACAGGTAAATGTTTCCCATCATCAAGGCCCATCCTACACAAATCGGTTTATTTGAATCAAAGACTGAGTTCACATAACACTTTTATAGCTTAATATATGAGACAATAACAAATCTCAGAATATAACCAACCAGAATACAATTCCGTACAGTAGAATTATATTTACAGAGCGAGACACTAATTAATGTAATCGATCGCACTCATCATCTTCTTTGGAAGTTGAGAGTTTTAATGGAGTACCCGAATAGAAAGGCAAAAAGCACAGGGAATGCCACAACCACCGCTGCAACCACCCCCAAAAAGCTGTGCTTGAATCCAAAATAGCTATTCAGAAACTCAGCTACGGGAATACCATCATCCTCCAGTATCTCTTGAACGTCTCCAAACTGTGATGCGACCAATCCGTACAAGGTCCATGCAACTGGGCATATCCAGTAATACCATCTCCACCATACAGGAATCCTCTGTAAGACAAAAATTGGTGATTTGAGGACATGCCTCCTTCAGAAAAAAAAAAGCAAAAACTTAAGTTAATGGGGTTGGAACCTACAGTTCGCGGGACGATAAACCCAGAGAAAAGATTCCAAAATGAATAGAATCCAGAGGCGGCAATAGACGCGATGTTCTGGTTTGGAGTCAAGCCTATAACCATCATCCCGTAGAACGTGAAGTATAGCAATGTGAAGTACATGAAGAACAAGTACCAAAAGAACTTTACAGCCGTCCATTCAAATTGGATCATGGCATAGACCAGTGCACCGTATACCACAGACTGAACCAGAACATATGGAAGTTCAATTGCGACCTGCAAATGCATCAAACTATATATTATGTGAAGTGACATGAAAGATCCTAAGAAATAAGGCATCCCAAGTATGGAAACACATGTAAAAGTTTTCGATTTTTTCTGCTATTAATAGTAGAGTGGTTTTCAACTTCTGGGTCTTAAAAAAGTTTAAGAAGGAACAGATCAAGGCGATATGCAGCAAAAATTACTTGTCCGAATGCATATGCCAGTGCTGAGTACATTCCTGCTCCTCTTTCTCTGTAGAATACTGTACGTTCAATAGCCACTACGGGTTGAACGGATGAAGCATTGTTCACACCAATAAACAGAACGGCAGCATACATAGAACCCATAGCATTGAACAAATCCTGACGTCCCGACCTGCAAGCATATAATTTCTCATCAACTTAAATACAATCAGAGTCCATGTTAGCAATAAGCCTGTGCGGTTTTCACTTGTGCTGCTACCTTTTAGAGCCAAGACCCCAAAAGATGGTCCCAAACAACAGGGCAATGATTGTCGTGAACAAAAACCTCACTGCAGTGTATCGAGGATTCCTCCAGTAAGACAAACGTTGTTTCCATAAGCATGCCATGCACTGTGTAAAGAAATTCTGTGAGTACTGAGTAGGAAAGTAGAGATCGCTTGAACCAGCAGGAGGCGTGCTCAATTCCTTTATCAAAGTTTTGTTCCTCCTGGGTGACAAACAGTACGTTGTTTAGCAATTAGGAACTTAGAAATTTTGCGGCTCAAAGGCAAAATAAACATGCATCGAGTAAAAGATGTTACTCACTGATATAGCTCAGATTTCTTGTATATTTCACTGAAGCTCACCCCCAGTATCCCTTCTTTTGCTTGAGTTGTCACTTCCAACATCCATGTTGCTGGATTATAGCCGTCTTTTATTTTACTGACGCCATCGATTTCCTTTACAGTTGCAGTGGATATATATATCGTTAGTCCTATCTATTTAAGTGACATAACATGACAGAGAAAGAAGGTTCATGCTTCTTGCAGGCTCACCTCAAAGTATTTAATGAGATGGCAAGAATGGCGCCCTAAGGGACCTACATATATCTCTTCTCCTCCTCGTTTCATAAGAAAAAGCTGAAATCAGATGGGAAAGAAAGTCATCACTTCTGCGTCGTTGGTAGATTCTATTGTGTTACACAATTGAAGAATTTTGAACTCTGAAAAATTAATGACCAACCTCATCGAAAGCCTCGAATATGTCAATGCTAGGCTGATGAATAGTGCAGACAACCGTCCTTCCAGTGTCGACTGTGTTCCTTACGGCACGCATGACAATTGCAGCTGCCCTTGCATCAAGTCCAGAGGTCGGTTCATCCATGAATATTATCGAGGGATTGGCAACGAGTTCCACAGCAATGGTAAGTCTCTTGCGCTGCTCGGTTGACAGCCCACTCACACCAGGCAACCCAACAAGTGAGTCTCTTAGCGACGTGAGCTCTACAAGCTCAAGAACTTCTTTAACGAACATCTGCACTCAGTGGTGGTACCGTTTCAGTATATTTGTGATCAGTAAGTTTATTAAAAAACCCAAATCATAAGAAACAATTGAGCGTTCATCTTACCTCTCTTTTTGCAGAAGTTGATTCTGCAAAAAGAGAGGTAAGATGAACAATTGATCAGTAAGCTATCATTTTGTTCGCAATATCCTGATACTCGAGCAAAAGTTTCTTGCTTCTTTGGATATCCGGACACGGTGATCTCTCCCTCAATGCATCCACCTGTTTTTCTCCCGGCCAAGACATCCATCAAAGTAGTCTTGCCAGCTCCACTGACACCCATTAGAGCTGTAAGCACTCTTGGCCTAAAAGAACCACTCACACCCTTCAGAAGCTCCAATCTGTCTTCGACAACACCTTGGGCTTTCATTGCCTACAAATATCTACCTACTTGCATTAGTTTTTGACAAAAATAAGTTACAAATAGTTCACTAGCTTGACAAAATTCAGCTACCTGTGGCATATCTACAGAATAGCGTATATTGTCGAATGCGATGGATAGGGGCGTAAATGGAAGGATCATTCCCCTTTTGTCCTCAATAAGATCAGCATCATCTGGTTTGATATGTGTCCTGCTCTCATTGCCTCTTCCTGCACACAAGAAAATTACAGATTAGGCGATGACTTACTGAGGTGAAACCATACTGCGTTATGGAATTGATAGACATATACTTCGAGACATAGATGGAGTTCTTTTTCCTCTTGGTGATGCATCCATTTCTACTTCTCCAGTTAAATTTGCATGTTTTTCCTTCAATATCTCCTCAGTGATAGTTGACTGGGCTTTCCCAAGTGCTGGAGGCAATTGACAAAACGTTCTTAGAATTATGATCATACTGGACTCCAAGATAACCTGTGGAAGCTCGGATACTTACGGTTGAGATAGGAGAGAGCAACTATGAAGAGAAAGTTGAGTAGAAAAATATATCCAACCAATGCGCCTAAACCGATCCAGTACCAATTTGCTTCAGCAAAGACTCCACGAGACTTTAAGACCATCACCCCTAGTGTTTCTGTCGAATTGGCAGGAATCTGGAATTCAAACATAAAAATTATTAGCTCGTTTGGCAATTCCAAGTCAAGACCTATTTAAATTTTCCTTACAAAGCTCCAAGATCTTCCAAAAAATTCATTCGTCGCCATTGCATTCTGTGCGTACATCAGAGGTGATATCCAGTAACCCCAAATCCACCATTTCTTCACATTCTCTATTGAATTCATGAGGTGCTAGTTAGTTAATGAACAACCAATAAATTTGCTGTGTTCAAAGCTTGGTTTCAAAATGTTGCAAGTAAGCAAGAGAAAGCAGCAAGAACGAAAAAGGAGATAAAAGAATGCACCTCTTGACAGAACAAATCCACCCAATACCACAGTTATAAGCAGGACAAAGGATGCAAGTGTGCTTGCCACAGTCATATCCCTTCCTATTGCAGCAATGACGCGGAATAGGGCAGATGCCACCTGATTGACTGCAACGAGCAGTATATACTGCTTGAAGAACCTGTAAGCGAAAAGAAACATGGCGTTAATCTTAAGCCGGGTTGGCGAATTCATCAGAAATCTCTAGAGCAATAAATATCCATGCTGCTTCCCCTGAATCCCACCTTCCCACATTCGGATCGTATCCAATGACATAGTAGGTTGAGAATACCCATACTCCAACTTCCACGAAGGAGATTGGAATCTTCAGAATCCACCTGGGTAATGCGTAGGCCCATGCGGGATAAAACAGGAGATCTCTTTGCTTGTAGAAAACAGGAAGCTTCCTGACAGTCATGGAATTTTCTGCCATGCCATTAAACATGGTAATCATAATACTAAAGTATAGTGCACCCATATATAACCCCCCATCAGGCACTGAATCTCGGCGCATTTTTACTCTGAGGAAAATAGTCATTGCGACGAATGCCATGATCATGAGCTGAAACAGGGAGAAGATAAAACGAGGCTGAAACAGGGAGGAGAAAAAACTGGGAGGCTCATGACAGTGCCCTTATTTGTGTAGCACATCACTAACCTGAGTTGCTTTAAAGATGTACACAAATGAATTGCGCTTCATCAACAATAATTCTCTCGTGGCACAAGCTTTCAGCAATTCTCCCATGCTAACGGCATATTTTGAGGTTGTCAGGGCAGCAGGGTGGCTTTTGCTCTTGTCAAATGGAACAGAGAGTTCTTGGCCTATATTATTGCCAGCATGGAAGCAGAGGAACGCCTCTGAAAATTCCTTCACAGGCACATACTTGTAAGGCTCGTTGTCACGTAGCCAGTACTGCTGCTGATCTTTCCTGGATGTCACCTATATACTAAACCAGAGAGATACATTGTCTTGTAATTCAGATACTGTGCATGCAATGGAGATGCTGATAGCTGAATAATTATTGGGAAGTTCAGTCAGGCAACATTGTACTCACTTCCTGCAAGAAATCTGTGACGCCTTTCCTCTCAGGGCATTTGAAACCCATAGACTCGAAGAACTCAAGCACATGCTCACGGGGACCCTGATACACAATCTGCCCGTCTGAGAGAAGGATGATGTCGTCAAAAAGGTCATATGTCTCGGGAGCAGGTTGGAGCAACGAGATAACACCCGTCCCACCAAGAATGTGGATGATCTGCCTGAGTGAATTCACAATCTGGAAAGTGTTAGAGCTATCGAGGCCTGTGGATATCTCATCCATGAACAATACATTTCCTGGTCCTACCAGCATCTCGCCTGAATCATAACATCCAAAACCAAGTTAGAGCAGCACCAGAGATTGATATGCATGCAGGTAAGAAGCTTTGTACAAAAGAATGCAATCTTCGATGTCTATCTATCTATCTACCTGTTGTGACACGCTTCCTTTGTCCTCCGGAGATGCCCCGTAACAACTGATCGCCTACCTTGGTATCAGCACAAATGTCCAATCCCAGAATCTGTTAGACATTTCGAGACAATTAGATTCAAAAACCTTTTTCTCCCTGTGCCTCTGAATGATTTGTTCAAACCAAAGCTAATCAATCTGATGTAAAGCTTAGGTCTCGATAGTATCACATAGTACGTACCTTCATCATATAGTCTGTGATCAGAGTACCATTGTCTTTTCCTTCCAAGGAGGTTGCCTGTACATGGATTGAAAAATAGGGGTTCTCATAAACCACTGATTTTTTTCTATTTCAAGGATTGGAAACTATTATTCAAGACAGAAGATCTTATCTAACCTTCATGAAGACGTCTACGTCAAGATCAGGTTGGATATTTGCTTCCCTTTCCCTTCTCGAAAGCTCGGTCAACATATCTGGATTTAACCAAGAAATAAATGCACTAATTTTCTTTTTACTGAGATTCTTGTTCGATCAGCACTTTTGCGCAATGATATGAACTTTTGATGCTTACCATAACGAGAGCCTACACCCTGACATCTTGCAGAGAAAGCCAAGGTCTCACGCACAGTCATCTCTGGGATATGGAGATCATGTTGACTGATGTAGGCTGCTGTTCTTTGGGCAACAAACTCATCCTTGCCATGACCATTATAAGTGACTGTCCCAGAAACCTAATTCAAGCAAATCGAAAAGATACTGCTTCTTTTTATTTACAGTCAAGTTCAAAGAAGGAAATTGAGATGAATCAGAACTAACAGGAACCTTCAAATCAGAGCCTAGCCTTCCGGCCAGGGCCAACAACAACGTAGTCTTTCCTGCTCCTGGAGGACCCAAAAGCAAAGTCATCCTGCAGATTATGAACAAACTTAGCCATTCATCACCTCTAGATTTTGGAATCCTCGGGTGCTTTTGAAGCATAAAGTGATGATATCCCCAAACCTTCGAGGCTTTATGACCTCGCTAACGTCGCGAAGTATCTTAAAATGTCTCTTCCTGCTTGGAAGTATGTGAAGGTAGGTAGCCACATTCTAGTTCGAAAGAAAGCCAATAAGATCAATATAAGAACCCAAGAACAGTTGTAGTCATGCAAGACCAACGATGTCTTAAATACTAGCATCTCGTTCATTTTAGGGATGAAACTAAGGTTACCTCTAGTGCGTTGGTTACGGAATTAGGGAGGGTTGGCATTCCTCTGTTACCAACATAAGTCTCTGCCTCGACGCTGAGGTGCTCGTAACGCACTTCGACCGTCGGAAGCTCAATCCCAACCCTAATAAATACAACCAAGAAAGAGGATGATCAAGAGCAAGAAACGATTTTGATTTGGCCAAGCCAAGAGAAAGATGAAGAAATGCACAAGAAACAGGACGATCAGGAACAAGAAACGATTTTGAGCATGTAGTGGTGTCATCAGTGCGATTAGATATCTAGATGAAGAAATGCCCAAGAAAAAGATTGGTCCTTTGGGGTCTCACCTATCAAGGCGATCCCTGAGCTTCAACAGGAACCTCTCATTGTCCTCCTCGGCGACTTTAACCAACCTCTCCAGCAAGTTCTTCCTCTCTTGCACACTAAGGTGCTCGACCGCGACTTCCTTGAGACCCCCATCATCTACGGCGAGCATGCCCTTCCGAATCCGATCATAAGTTGGCAGCTTCTCGAGCACCGCCCACTTCAAGGCCTCCTCGTCGTCAAATTCCTCAGACGACCTCGAGAAGACGTCCTCTCCCCTCCTCCACAGAGAACTATCCCTCCGCAGACTCCCCGCACTAACATAAATGTCTCCGGCGTCCATTTCGAGACCTCCGCCGCCACCTCCAACTCCTTCCGGCCAATCTTATTAGCTTCAGTAGCTTCCGCGAGTAAGAAGAAGAAGAAGAAGGAAGAAGAAGAAGACGGCCTTTTTGGGTCCTTTTTGGGTCTTATTGTGGCGCGAAGAATGCGAACGGGAGTAGTCAACGTACGGTGTGTAGCTCTCCTCGGTCTCTCGACGGCTGACATGAGACATCATGGAGTAATTAATGCAATCTTATTAGCCTAATTAATCTGAATGGGTCTACTAAGATTTCTTTATTATAATTGTAGCATGAATTAATTCGATTTTATTATAGAGTGTCTGGTAGCGGTGGGCATTGGGGTGTTTATAGATTTTTTATTTTTTTATTTTTTGGGGGGCAAATCCCTCCTACCTTATAATTATCTTGTAGAAAACACTCCGCATTATCGGTATTTGCAATTTTGTTCCCTCTTTTATTGATTTTTATTACGAAAAACGCATGGATTATTTTTTTCCATCCAACCAAAAAAAAGGTTTAGAATAGTTTGCCAGAAAAATATTGAATAAAAAAATTGTCATTGTTGCGATCTTTTAATTCATTCGTGTCTGAGTTGGATGCAACATAAGAAAATTGGTCAATCAAAAATAGATTGATCGCTCAAGAGAACTTTGATTATTATTTCTTGATTGAGTTGGAATAGTTATATTTCCTTAAAATAGATAATGCCTCGATTGTATTTTGGCTCTCATGTGAATATGAAGTCGACTAATTTGATCATTGTTTCTTTAATTAATTAAAAGAAATAAAACTAATTGATTTTGTTAAAAGAATTTGATGATAGGAGAAATTTTTGCATAAATTTCAGTAAAAGAGGAAGCAAAATGCAAATAAAAATAAAACAGGAGGTTTTTCGTAATATACCTATACTAGGTGGTGGGCCCGTGCCACCTGGCATGGCTAACTGCCCGATCAGTCACTATCCCTTTTTTTGTTTATTTAATTATAATTTTATACCACGTGTATGCCACGTGTATGTCATATGTGTATAAGTTTATGACTCAGATGATGAGTCATAAAAGTAACTACCCTTGGATCTTATAAGGTAGATAAGTATGTATATTTAAAACTAATTTAGGAAAGATGATAAAAATATACAAAGTTAACTTAGAAAAATATACATGTAAATAAACTAATAGGAGGGAAATGATTGTAACCGTTTTTGCTCCTTATAAGGTTGATGTTAGAGGGGGTATTTTTTTTAAAAAAAAAGTTGCTTTCCTTGATTAGTTGGGCTTGTTATCTTGACTCAGGACCAACTTCTTTTTCACTTACTGCATATTAAAACTCGAGTTTGCATCCCATGTTAAAACTCATTTTCTTAATTAGTTGAGCTTGTTATCTTGGTTTAGTTGTAACCTCTTTTTCACTAACTTTGTCCCGGGCTATTAAAACTCAAGTCAGCGTCCCATGTCATTCAAGAAAATATTCAGTAAGAGGTTGGCATCATATCATCATGTGCTAAAATCCACTCAGCAAACGACACGTTAATAATTTTAATTTCTTATGAGATTAAAATTACTACATAATCAAGTATTGTTTGATTAGTTGGGCTTGTTATTTTTAAATTATTATGAGATTAAAATTACTACATTGGCAAGGCAGTATTTGTGGCAGCGCAAGAGGGGCGGGCTGTCCATAGTGGCGTGGGATATGGTGTGCCGCCACAGGGTTGATGGGGGATTGGGCCTCAAGGATCTCCGCACTTGGCAGCTAGCTATGAGGATGCGCCGGGCAGCAAGGTTATTAGAAGATCAGGAGTCTATCTGGACAAGGGTGGTGAGAGCGAAGTATAATTTTCAGACTAAGCTACCACATAAGAAGGTGTTGACAGAGATCTCTTAATCATCTCTCAATCAGTCCTATCAATTCTCAATCAACCCCTTTTCTTGTTTAGTATGTTCTCATTATAGTAATTGTACAGTAGGATCCTTTGTAATCCTTTCTTAAACAGTGCTCCTAATTAAGGAGATGTATATGATATATATATGAGGGAAAAAGCCCCAAATAGAGGGTGTGGAGAATTGTTCCCTCTCCATTCATCTTTCTCTCGTGAGTTCCACTATACCTGTCATTCTATTCTTGGTTATTGACAGAAGGCTCCAGGCCAGGCCGGGCTTCACTAATGTGGAAGTCTATATGTGTTGTTATTTCCTTTTTGAAACAAGGTTTAAGATGGCCCGTATCGGTGGAATGTAATGCAAGGATCTTTGATGACTAGTGGCTTCTAGAGGGTCCACTGTCAACATCTGGGTATATGTTTGGGGTGTTTGAAGATGCTGACCAGATGGAGGTGAAGGACTTGTTAGATGATACATGACAGTGGGACTTAGACCTCATCACTGAGATTTTCCACCCTTCACTTCAGGCGACTGTCCTGGAATTACAAGTATGTATTGATCCACCTATTGAGAGGCCAAGGTGGGTTTGGAATTCTACGGGTATGGTGTCCACGAGCTCCTGCTATCAATTTCTGGAGGCAATGCGCAGGGTTGGGAGGGCTACAGAGGTCCCGTGGTGGAGTGTCTGGCGAGCCCCTGTGGGGCGACGAGTTCAGCACTTTGTCTAGAAACTGTTGCATGGGAAGGTGGTAACTAGGGATCGGTTGTAGGCTCTTTGTTTGACAAGTGAGAAGGAATGTCCCAGGTGCAAGGGTGAAGTGGAATCAGTCCACCATGCTCTCTTTGGCTGTAGCTTCGTGAAATTGGTGTGGAAGGAGGTAATGCAAGGAGTGGGGATAGATGTTGATATGATAGATCTTGAGTTCTGCCTCTCCTGGCTGAAGAAATCACAAAAGGAGGACAATGTTCGAGCTATTACAGCAGCTCTGTGCTGTACCATGTGGATTGTTTGGAAGGATCGATGTAAATTGATCTTTGAATCAAAGGAAAGTGGGGTGATGGATCTCGCTCGTAGTATAAGATGGCAGGTTAGGGAATCTATGCTCTTTAATAGTAGGCAAAATCATGAGGTGGGAGGATCAGGGGAACTACATGTTCGCATCCAAATTGATGCCTCGGTGAATGGTGGATATGCAGGAATAGCTGCAGTGTATAGAGAGGGTGAGAATGTGGCATGGGAAGTGAGTTCTTTGGTTAATGTGGAGTCAGCTTTGCAGGCTGAATTGAAGGCAGTTAATCTGGCTATATCTGAGGCCAGGAATAGGGGGATGCAAAGTATCTGGGTTGAATGTGATGCAAAGAAGATTGTGGAAATGATACAATGAAGATACCCACCTGTTGCAACTCATGTGAAGGACCTGTTGGACATATGGTGGATAGCATGGAGGATGAATATTTTTTCTGTTTGTTATATTCCTAGGAAAGCAAATGTTAGAGCAGACGAGCCTGCTCGTCGTCGTCGAGCTCGCGTAACTCCTCTTTAGTAGGAGGATGTAACACAGCCTGCCGGCTATAGCTTCAGCTTAACTCTACAAAAAAAAAAAAATATCGTTTGCTCGATTTCATCGAGAGTTTGATTTCAAATCATCTTGATTTGAGATTTCATCCAAATTTCTTTTCATTTAATCCTATTTGGAATCAAAACATACGTGATGATATGGCAATCCATCTAATAAAAAATTGAAAATTGCTGATGTGTACGTGGTGCCAAACTCTCGTGCTATTCCCACGTCGGATCTACTATATACCCGAATTAGCTTATTATTATTAATATTGATAAGTTGAGCTCAGAAGTTTTTTTTTATATATATCCGAATTAGCTGAATTTTAAGTTTGATTGTGTATAATAATACTCCGAGAGGGGTCAGCTGACACAACCCAATCCATGACGTCAATTTCCATGTAGTTAATGGAAAATCCTTACAAAATCCCCTTATAAAGTCATTTCCATTTCTTTTAAATCCCTCCCAAATATTATAAAAAACCCAGCATTTGGCATCTGAAGGATGAACCCCGCATGCGTTCCACAGTGACCAATGAAGGAATGCCAACTTCCTAGGGCTTCTTTTTTTAATTATAGGTCCATTGTTAGTTGGTATGAGTCCGACGCATTAAGATCCTGTTTGGTGTGGGAATAAGACGGAAATAATCCCCTTATTCTCATACTTATCCTCAAACATCTTTTCTTATTTCAGATAATCATTACTCATTTATTTCCCTTTCACCTACCATCACCACTCTATTTTTTCTTATTCCAAATAATCATTACTATTTTATTCTCACTTTTTCTAATCCCAAAATTCCTTATTCCCACTTTTCTTATTCTCATACCAAACAGCCTCTAAGGAAGAGATGCCATTCGCTTTTGGCCCTTGACATGGCGTCACCAAAACATAGAATACATATAAGTATGAACCCCGCCGGCGGCTGTCTCGGCCTTGCCGCTGATGATGGTGCTGGCGGCGACGGCCTGACCTCAGGGATTGTTTCAATTGGCAAAATCTGATTAGAATTAGGATTACTCTACTACTCCACAGCTAAATTAGATACTAGTTGAACCTAAGGGAATGGTCTTGGACCTCTCTTAGGGTACATTTGGTAAGCGTGTAAATTTTGAAGAGGTAAAATTACAAAGGTAAAGTTTACAGGAGTGACAATTAAGGAGATAACATTTACATGGTATTTATTTATGTTTGGATAGTAAAGATAAAGTTTAACTTGTAATGCTCGATATATAAATAAACTCAATATATTCTTTCTTTTTATTTCTCTATCGCATTTTCTTTATCTATTTTCTAACTTTATCTTCTCTCTCTTCTTTGTCGCTCCTGCTTTATCTCTCAAATATGCCGCCAATGCTGCTGTTTTTTTGAGGCACCTGCAAAGTGACACATTTCATGACTAATTCACCATTCATGTCAGAGCTAATATTATGAGAAACATCTCTGACGTAAACACAACCGCTCAAGAAAAAAATCATATGATACTCGATAACATGTCAAGAATATACAATAATAGAGACTACTGTGTCTGACAATGTTTAGATTGGATTTTTACATAACAAAACAATGTAACTAATCACTCTGAGCAGGAAGTGCGATAGGAATTATCGCCACCAGTTCCAGAAGAGTACTACTATGAGCCACATGATAGCACTCATCATCTTTTTTGGAAGTTCAATTTTTTTATTGAAAACGCGAATAGAAAGGCGAAAAGCACAGGGAATGCCACAACCACCGCTGCAACCACCCCCAAAAAGCTG
Organism: Narthecium ossifragum; assembly: GCA_963920575.1. Classification (NCBI taxonomy): domain Eukaryota; kingdom Viridiplantae; phylum Streptophyta; class Magnoliopsida; order Dioscoreales; family Nartheciaceae; genus Narthecium; species Narthecium ossifragum. Next base: position 500,171 of record OY986970.1, on the reverse strand, counting down.
TGCTTGAATCCAAAATAGCTATTCAGAAACTCAGTTACCGGTATACCATCATCCTCCAGTATCTCTTGAACGTCTCCGAACTGTGATGCGACCAATCCGTACAAGGTCCATGCAACTGGGCATATCCAGTAATACCATCTCCACCATACAGGAATCCTCTGTAAGAACAAAAATTGGTGATTTAAGAACACGTCTCCTTAAAAAAAAAAAAAAAAAAAAGAAGTTAATAGGGGTTGGAACCTACAGTTCGCGGGACGATAAACCCAGAGAAAAGATTCCACACTCCATAGAATGCAGAGGAGGCAATGGACGCGATGTTCTGGTTTGGAGTCAAGCCTATAACCATCATCCCGTAGAACGTGAAGTATAACAATGTGAAGTACATGAAGAACAAGTACCAAAAGAACTTTACAGCCGACCATTCAAATTGGATCATGGCATAGACCAGTACACCGTATACCACAGACTGAGCCAGAACATATGGAAGTTCGATTGCGACCTGCATATTCATTAAACTATTATGAATTTTTCGAGTACTGGTATAAATTTTCGATTTAATCTACTATTAGTAGTTTTTCAACTTCTGAGGTATTAGAAAAGTTTAATAAGGGAAAAATCAAGGTGATGCAGAAGAAATTACTTGTCCAAATGCATATGGCAATGCTGAATACATTCCTGCTCCTCTTTCTCTGTAAAAGACTGTGCGTTCAATAGACACTACGGGTTGAACGGATGCAGCATTTTGCACCCCAATAAATATAACGGCAGCATACATAGAACCCATTGCATTGAACAAATCTTGTCGTCTTGACCTGCAAGCAAATAGATTTCTCATCAATAAGTACGAATCCACAGTCCATGTTGGCAATAAGCCTGTGCTACTGGTATTTTCACTTGTGTCCTACCTTTTAGAGCCAAGACCCCAAAATATAGTCCCAAACATCAGGGCAATAATTGTCGTGAAGAAAAACCTCACTCCAGTGTATGGAGGATTCCTCCAGTACGACCAATGTTGCTTCCATAAGCAAGCCGCGCATTGTATAAGGAAACTTTGTGAGTACTGAGTAGGAAAATATAGATCGCTTGAACCGGGAGGAGGCGTGCTCAATTCCTTTATCAAACTTTTGTTCGTCCTGGGTGACAACTAGTTGTTTAGTAATTCATAATGTGGAAAACCTTATGCTCAGCGGGAAGTAAAAATGAATCAAGTAAAGCAGGTTGCTCACTCATATAGCTCAGATTTCTTGTATATTTCAGTAAAATTCACCCCCAATATCCCTTCTTGTGCTTGACTTGTCACCTCCAACATCCATGTTGCTGGATTATAGCCGTCTTTTATTTTACTGACCCCGTCGACTTCCTTTATAGTTAGTTACACCAGATCGTTAATCCTATTAAGAGAGATTAACACAATTGATAGAGAAGCTTCATCATTAATCTTGCAGGCTCACCTCAAAGTATTTAATCAGATGGCAGGAATGGCGCCCTAACGGGCCTACATATATCTCCTCTCCCCCTCGCTTCATAAGGAAAAGCTGCAATCAGATGGGAAGGACATCAGTTTTGCCTAACTAAGCAGATTCTATTGTGACTCAAAACTGAAGAATTTTTACTCTGAAAAAACACTAACCTCATCGAAAGCTTCAAATATGTCAATGCTAGGCTGATGAATAGTGCAGACTACTGTCCTTCCAGTGTCGACTGTGTTCCTTACGGTCCGCATGACAATTGCAGCAGCTCTTGCATCAAGTCCAGAGGTTGGTTCATCCATAAATATTATGGAGGGATTTGCAACAAGTTCTACAGCGATGGTAAGTCTCTTCCGCTGCTCGGTTGACAGCCCACTCACACCAGGCAACCCAACAAGTGAGTCTCTTAGCGACGTGAGCTCTACAAGCTCAAGAACTTCTTTAACGAACATCTGCACTCGGTGGTACCGTTTCAGTATATTTGTGATCAGTAAGTTGAGTAAAAAGCCCACAAAATAGAAGACACTTGAGCGTTCATCTGACCTCTCTTTTTGCAGAATCAACTTCTGGAGGCAGCCTAAGCCATGCAGAGTATTGTAGAGACTCATATACTGTGACGTTTGGAGAGTGGATATCATTTTGCTCGCAGTATCCAGACACTCGAGCAAAGGTTTCCTGCTTCTTTGGATATCCGGACACGGTTATGTCTCCCTCAATATATCCACCTGTTTTTCTCCCGGCCAAAACATCCATCAAAGTAGTCTTGCCAGCTCCACTAACACCCATTAGGGCGGTAAGCACTCCGGGCCTAAAAGAACCACTCACACCCTTCAGAAGCTCCAATCTGTCTTCTGTTACACCTTGGGCTTTCATTTCCTACAATTTCATCGAGATTGCCGATTGGCGTGGAAGATCTAGTTACATGACAGTCTTTGACAAAAAAAAAAACGAGTGATAAATAGATCAGTTGCTAAATTCGGTTACCTGTGGCATGTCTACAGAATAGCGTATACTATCAAATGCAACTGATAGTGGTGTAAACGGAAGAACCATTCCCCTCTTGTCCTCAATAGGATCAGCACCATCTGGTTTGATAAGTGTCCCCTTACTGTAATCGCTACCTCCTGCACTCACAAAAATAATAAATTAGAAATCACTTAGTGAGATGAAACCATACTCCATTATTGCATTGATGGACTCATACTTCGGGACAGAGGCAGTTCTTTTACCTATTGATGATTTATCTATTTCTACTTCTCCAGTTACATTTTGAAGTTTTTCTTTCAATAGGTCCTCAGTGATACTTGACTGAGCTTTCCCGAGAGCTGAAGCCAATTGACAAAAAATGCTTAGAATTATGACTATACTCAGACCCCAGAATAAGCTGTGGAGGCACGAATACTTACGTTTGAGATAGGAGAGAGCAACTATGAAGAGAAAGTTGAGTAGAAAAATATATCCAAACAGTGCACCTAATCCAATCCAGTACCAATTTGCTTCAGTGAAGATTCCACGAGACTTCAAGACCATCACCCCTAGTGTTTCGGTTGAATTGGAAGGAATCTGGAATTCAAACATAAACATTAGCTGGTTTGCCGCTTCCAAGTCAAGATTTATTTAGGTTTTCTTACAAATTCCCAAGATCTTCCAAGAAATTCATTCGTGAAGATTGCGTTCTGCGCGTACATCAGAGGTGATATCCAGTAACCCCAAATCCACCATTTCTTCACATCCTCTATTGGATTCATGAGGTGCTAGTTAGCTAGTGAACAACCAATAAATTGCTTCCAGAATGCTGCAGCTAAGCAAGAGAAAGCAGCCAGAATGAAAGGGGAACATAAAAGAATGCACCTCTTGAGAGAATGAATCCACCCAGCACCACAATTATAAGCAGAGCAAAGGATCCAAATGTGCTTGCCACAGTCATCTCCCTTCCTAGTGCAGCAATGAAGCGGAATAGAGCAGATGCCACCTGATTGACTAGAACGAGCAGTAGATACTGCTTGAAGAACCTATATGTCAAAAGAAACACCCCATTAATCTGAAACTATGTTGGAGTATTGATCTGAAACCTCTTCAGCTGTACGAATGTTGGAAGTAAATCTCACCTTCCCACATTTGGTTCAAATCCAATGACATAGTAGGTTGTGAATACCCATATTCCAACTTCCGCAAAGGAAATTGGAATCTTCAGAATCCACTTGGGTAATGCGTCCGCCCATGCGGGATAAAACAGAAGATCTCTTTGCTTGTAGAAAACAGGAAGCTTCCAGATGGTCATAGGAAGTTCTGACATCCCATTAAACATGGTAACCATAAGACTGAAGAAGAGTGCACCCATATATATTACCCCATCAGACACTGACTCTCGGTGCATTTTTACTCTCAGGAAAAGAGTCATTGTGATGAATGCCACGACTGTGATCTGAAACAGGAAAAGAACACAGGCTCATGGCAATGCTCTCATTTGTGGAATGTTAATGTAGAGTTCTGGTGGAGTGCACTACTAACCTGAGTCCCTTTAAAGATATATACAAAGGAGTTCCGTTTCATAAGCAGTAATTCTCTTGTGGCGCAGGCTATTAGCAATTCCCTCGTGCTAACGCCATATTTTGAGGTTGTCAGGGCAGCAGGATGGCTTTTGCTCTTGTCAAATGGAACAGAGAGTTCTTGGCATGCATTCTGGCCAGCATGGAAGGAGAGGAACGCCTCTGAAAATTCCTTCACAGGCACATACCTGTAAGGCTCGTTCTCACGTACCCAATACTGCTGCTGATCTTTCCTGGATGTCACCTATTAAACCAGAAAGATAAGAGTGGCTTGTAATTCAGATATCAAGAAACAGAGATGTTAATAGCTGATTAATTTTGGGGACTCCAGTGTGGTGGTTTTCTACTAACTTCCTGCAAGAAATCTGCAGCGCCTTTCCTCTCGGGGCATTTGAATCCCATAGACTCGAAGAACTCGAGCACATGCACACGGGGACCCTGATACACTATTAGCCCATCTGAGAGAAGGATGATGTCGTCGAAAAGGTCATAAGTCTCTGGCGCAGGTTGGAGCAACGAGATAACAGCCGTTCCGCCGAGAATGTGGATGATCTGTCTGAGTGAATTCACAATCTGGAAGGTGGTTGAGCTATCGAGACCAGTCGATATCTCATCCATGAGCAATAAATGTTTTGGTCCTACCAGCATCTCGCCTGCATTACATCATCCAAAATCAAGACAGAGCAGTGAAGACCAGACCAGAGATTGTCATGCAGGGACAAAAGAGAACCTTTAAGCACAAGCGAATGCAATCTTAAGAGGACCATCCTACCTGTTGTGACACGCTTCCTTTGTCCTCCAGATATACCCCGCAACATATCGTCGCCTACCATGGTGTCAGCACAAATGTCCAATCCTAGAATCTGTTCTGACATTTGGAGGCAATTAGATTCAAAAACCTTTTTCTCCCTGTGCTTCGGAATGATTTTTTGAACCCAAATCGAATCTAATGTTAAGGTAAGATGTCAATAACGTCACGCACCTTCATCATATAATCTGTGACCACAGTACCATCGTCTTTTCCTTCCAATGAGGATGCCTGTAGGTGAATTGGAAGGCAGGGGGTTCTCATAACTCATTGATCTTTTTGGAAACTTCCATTCAACACAGAAAGTTTTGTCTAACCTTCATGAAGACGTCTAGGTCATGATCAGGTTGGATATTTGCTTCCTTTTCCCTTCTTGATAGCTCGGTCAACAATTCTGTATTTAACCAAGAAATATATGCACTGTTTAATTTCTTCTTCTCAAACACTTGATCAGCACTTCGCAGTGAAATCAACTTTTGATACTTACCATAACGAGAGCCTACACCTTGACATCTTGCAGAGAAAGCCAAGGTTTCACGCACAGTCATCTCCCCTATATGGAGATCGTGTTGGCTGATGTAGGCAGCCGTTCTTTGTGCAACAAACTCATCCATGCCGTGACCATTGTAAGTGACTGTCCCAGAAACCTAATTCAAGCAAATAAAAAGAGGGATGGGTTTTCTTTATAATCAATATCAAAGAAGGAAATAGAGATGAAACAGAATTAACAGGAACCTTCAAATCAGAGCCTAGCCTTCCGGCCAGGGCCAACAACAATGTAGTCTTTCCTGCTCCTGGAGGACCCAAGAGCAAAGTCATCCTGCGGATTACGAACAAACTTTTAGCTATTCATTACCTCTAGATTTTGAAGGACTTGAACTCATAGTAACAACCCTATAGTACCTTCGAGGCTTTATGATCCCGCTAATGTCTTGAAGTATTGGCAAAGGTCTCTTCCTGATTGAAATTACGTGGAGGTAGGTAGCCACATTCTAGATTGAAAGAAAGAAATAAAATGATGGAATCAAATGCCAAGAACAGTAGTAGTCATGTGCAAGACCAACGATGCCTTAATTATTAGCATCTCGTTGATTTTTGGGGATGAAACTAAGGTTACCTCTAGTATGTTGGTTACGGAATTGATGAGGGTTGGCATTCCTCTGTTACCAACATAAGTCTCTGCCTCGACGCTGAGGTGCTCGTAACGCACTTCGACCGTCGGAAGGTCAATCCCAACCCTAATAAATAAACGAAGACAACCAAGAAACAGGATGATCAAGATTCAAGAACAAGAAACGATTTTGACCAAGAAAAAGATGAAGAAATGCACACAAAAAAAAAGATGGTCGTTTGGGGGGTCTCACCGATCAAGCCGATCCCTGAGCTTCAACAAGAACCTCTCGTTGTCCTCCTCGGCGACCCTAACCAGTTTCGCCAGCAAGATCCCCCTCTCCTGCACACTAAGCTTCTGGACGTCGACTTCCCTGAGATCCCCATCATCTACGGCGAGGATGCCCTTCCGAATCCGATCATAAGTCGGCAGCTTCTCGAGCGCGGCCCACTTCAAGGCCTCCTCGTCGTCTTCCTCCCTAGAGGACCTCGAGAAGACGTCCTCTCCCCTCCTCCACAGAGAACTATCCCTCCGCAGACTCCCCAATCTGTAAAGATCTCCGGTATCCATTTCGGCACCTCCGTCAGTGTACGAATCTTCTCAGACTTCAGTAAAAGATGGGGCTTTTCTTTCGTCGCGCTGCTTGAGGCCTCTTATTATCCTTCTTTCTCGGTTGCAGACGGTGGCTCTCTCGATCTTGGTGCCATCGATCGGCGTTTGATGGTGCCGGTGCCGGCTGCCTCGAACAAGAAGAAGAAAAAGGCCTTGTGCTAGGAAATGCGGCAAGGTGTGGAGCTCTCAGCTCTCTCTCTCTCTCTCCCCCCTCTTTCTCAGCTTTCTATACGGAGGGCTATTTATATACACTGTCCTAGTTCTAACTGTCACTAGCTGCCACCTGGCTTAATAGGACCAACGACCTCCATTGGAAGTTTCTTGCTCCTTTGGACCCCTAACTCCAATGATTTTTTTAAGGATTTTTTGCCTAAAAGGCCTCCTCATGTTCACTAATAGCGGACCGAGACCCTGGGCAATAATTTTTGCATATTCGGACCCCAAAGGCATTAAATTCCCAACCTACCCTTCTAATTGAACCAAGTGAATGGGCATGGATGGCCATGCCACATGATGTGACATGGCCAGCCGATCCACATCCCCACTATCTCACTTGAGATCACATCATCATCATTACAATGCACACTTGGCATGTTTTCATTGGTCCACGTCAGATTTTAATATTTTAAAAGAAGAAAGCATCCCATCGTAGGTGAGAGGAGAGGCTGTCACTCACCTTCTCCTCCTTCCCGCCAGTAGGTCTTTCTGCCCGCCAAAATCCATACATGTACTTACAGCTTCACCTTCTTCATCTCCTTCCCATGGTCATCGCCTTCTCCCCTTCACCTGCTTCACCTAGGTACACCTCCTTCCCATACTCGCCTTCACCTGCTTCACCTGCATCCTTGCATGACAATCTTCTCCCTTGGAGATAGCAGTCTTCTCCTTTGGAGGAAGACATAGATGTGGAGATGAGAAGCATTAAGCTGCATCTCCACTACAAGGGGCAGGCCGTTTGCAATGACGGACTGCCATACTATTACAATGGGTCTTCCGATATCGAGGAGTTTTCGTCCAACCTAACACTCGCTGAACTGAAGTCTCGCTTTTACCTTTTGAGCAATCTGACTCCAAACGATGTGGAGATGTTTCTAAGCTACGAGATACCCGACGATCCGTATAAACCATTTACTCGCCTAAACGAGGAAGACATGGATCATCTCTTCATCCTTCTCGGACGACCATTGTGTCAAGTAGTTAGAGTCTTCGCGTCCACAATACAATCATATAACCCTAGGTACGCCTCTTGTGCACTGTGCGCATGAAATATTCATGTCCTCTTTCTAATGCTATCTTGCATGACTCAGTTCTGACAGCGATGATTCGTTGTGTGAGAAGGCATCTAAGCCCCGCGGCTTGCTCAACATTGACCTGAACATACCCATCGAGCCAGATCTCAGTGAAGAGGATGAACTACAACGCACGGTCGAAGATATGTGGATAAACGGACTCACGCCGGAGGCTGATGGGTAAGTAGCATAATAGCGAGTATTTTATTAATACACGTGGTTTCGAAAACAATTGTACGTGTTCTAAATTATATCCACGTGTACGCAATTTTATATATGCGGGTATAAACATTTTACACGTATATCTTGTTTACATGCTTGCAACGTTGTTGTCATGCGCATAACTAGTTTAGACTCGTGTTAAATAGTTGATACTTGTATTAAATTATCGTGTATAAATACGAGCGCGTTTCTTCAATGCCACTAATGTTGAAATACAGACTTGACCCAATTGTATGCGCAGCTATGTAGATGGGCCTGTTGTAGACACATATGATCTGTACGATGACATATATTTCGCCCAAGACTGGTTACATGACAGCGAGTGTGAGGAGCCGCATGATGTGTTAACGGGCGTTGAGAAAGATGAGTACATTTTGAACTCCGAAACACCGGAAGCTTGAGCAATCTACTTTTTGAATGCCCCGGAACCATATGTTGGGGAGAGGTACCCCAATAAATCAGAACTAAAGATGGCGCTAGCAAGATACGCCATAACACGTCGGTTCCAGTATAAATTGAAGAAGTGCAAGGGAGATAAGGTCCTCGCACGTTGCATCCATACGGGATGTTCATGGAAGATCATAGGTAGAAGAGTTGCCGGAGTACCTACTTTTCAGATAACCATATTCGTCAAAAAACACACGTGCAACAGACCCTCGAGCGGGCACGGCCACAAGCAACTAACATGCCCCTTTATCGCCGAGGAGATCAAGGAGCAAGTTACTGCTAATGAAAATTATAGCGTCAAGATGATTGTCACTGATATTGTCAAAAGATACGGCGTGCGTGTGTCATATTGGAAGGCATATCGTGCGAAGCAGAAAGTGAAAATAAAGGTAAGCATATAATGTAGTACAAGCACAGAATGAGCTACACGTATATTTCAACGCATATTTTTTTATACTCGTTCATTATCAAGAGTGACAAAAAATACAACAGCGGTTACACACAAATGTCTTGTATAGGTTAGTACACGTATAATTACACGCACATTTTATAATACAAGAGCGGTGTATAAAATGTACAATACACGAAGGGTTGTGTACAGGTATAGGTAAGCACACGTATATTTAGGTCCTTCTTTGCCCTGATATTTATTTATACACGTACTTTATACACGTGCATGACAAATTGCTTGTGTTGCCATGTTTATCGTGTAAACAGATACACGGCACATATGAAGACTCGTACAACATGCTCAGACCTTATTTGCGGGAGTTGATGATGAGGGATCCCAGAACAGTAACGGCTCTCCAGGTGGATTCGTGCAACCATTTTCAGCGCGCGTTCTGGGCTTTTGGTGCGTGTATACATGCATTCAAAACTTATTTGAGGCCCGTCATTGGGATAGACGGGACATTCTTGACCGGAAGGTATCCAGGGACGATATTTATCGCCATCGGAATGGACGCCAACAATCACATTCTCCCTATAGCCTTCGGCGTGGGCGAAAAAGAGTCTGGAGATTCTTGGACATGGTTCCTCGTACGCCTCCGTGCATGCATCAGTCCATTCAAGCCTTTGACCATAATCTCCGATCGGCACAAAGGCATACTTAAGGCCGTTGAGGATGTTTTTCCTGAAGCAAAACATGGATACTGCATGGTCCATTTGTCCAGCACATGTATAAAACATACCCGATATTAAGATCACGCAGAACATGGTCTCAAGCACATGTGTAAAACAAAACATGGTATTAAGATCATGTAAGAAAAAAAAACACAAGCTACCAAAAGGAAGATGAAACTTACTCATCATCCATGTTGTCAAGATATGTCAGCACCCGCTTCTCATCGTCATCGAGTGTCTCCAAGATCTCATTCGATTCGCGCAAGTAACCTTTATTGTTGACCTTGCCAGACCGCATGTGACGTCCATGTGCCATGGAGTCGGCCTTATTGGGAGTGTCCTTCTCAATGATCTCCACAATACTTGCAATTTCATGTGGCCTGGCGCGCATATCCCTCACCACATTCCAGATATCCGGCTCTTGGATGGCTTCGGACACCTCGTCGGCAGTCACCTCCGGCGAACAAGTATCAGCACCCTCCCCCAATTCCACCCCCTTGCCCTTGTCGATACTCGAGGCCCCAACAGCCATCGCCACGGCCACATCATCTCGCCCGATCGCTTCAGTGGGCATTTCAGTTGCCCCCCTTCTTCCGCGGTCATCGCCAAAACATCGCTGACCGTGCTCATAATCGTCTCGGTCGCCATCTGGTCATCGTCATTGGTAGAAGGACTGAGTCTTTCAGTTCCCATTTCAACAGTCACCTTGCGAGTTGCAACCCTACCTTTTTTGGACCGCAGGGCATAAGGAGGGCTGATATGTTGTTGCAACTTACTAGGTCTTTTTGCTTTCTGTGCCGTTTTCTTCACTCTTGTCTGACTAGCCAGCACTGGCGATACAGTAACCACTTCCTGACTAGCTTGCACATTGGAGCTCCTTTTCCGCTTCATGATTGAGGCGGGAAAGGATGAGGTGGGAGAGGACCAAGCCTGGTCGGCTTCTATGGGCTGGTGTGCGGCAGCGCTCTGAAGTTTATTCTTCAGGATGGCAATTTCCTTCTCGGCAACGGCGAGCCGAGTCTTCGTCCCAGACAACTCAACCAGCACTTTATTGATCTGGATATTCAAGCGCCATAATTCATGGGTTTTTTCTAGGTCCAGTTTTGTTAGTTTTTGAAGCTCGGCGTGTATCTGCATAGAGAAAATAAGCGCATATATTTAATACCCATCTATGGAAAACATGCATCTCATAAAAAACTGGCAATGTATGCGAGTTTTCCAAAATATATGTCATCAAAGCCGAGTCTAAATACATACACGTATAAACATGATAAGACGTGAAAAGTGCACAAATCACCCTTTTAACTAGGTCACGTTAGTCTCCGAGCAATGCTATTTTGATTGTCTTTTCCCCATTTCAGGCTTAAGGACCCTCAACGAAGATTAGATCAAGTTTGGTGCTAAAACGAGCAAATAAAGAACCTGCTAGGAGCAAAAGAGCAAAGAAGCAAAGATGAACCATCTTTGACATCAAAACTGTACCTGCTCAGGACGAACCAGATGATGTACTATATATAGTTGGAAAGCTCTTGAAGTCTAGATTCCAGAACTTTTTACGGTTCGTGATTTGGAGTTTTCTAGAGGAAGATATGCCATTTCTAGTACAGAGGTGCAGAAGAAGCAGTTACGGAAAACCAGATCGATCTGCTTCCCATGCAGATCGATCTGGGTCGGGCAAATTCCAGTTTTTGAAGTTCCCGAAATGAAGAAGATCGATCTCAACCCAAAGGAGATCGATCTCCTTGGGCGCTGCGGGAAAAATAAAAGGAAGTTGACTAATCCGAGTTAGGGTTTGTCTTAGGCTATAAATAGCCTTCTTTGGGGGCGTTTTGGCAGCCTTCCATGGCCGAATTTTGATCATCTCTTAGGGTTTCTCTTAGTTTCTTTTACACAAATTAGGTTAGATCTTTGGGAGAAGATCCATGGATGGATGGCTTCAACAACCTTCATCAAGGTGTCCTCTTCTTAAGATGAGTACCTAAACCCTAGCTTTGGGATTCTACGATGTAGTAAAGTTATTTATTAGGGTTTTCTATAGATTATGAGTTGTAAATCATACGTTTGATGATTGAATGGATTGTTTTTATGTTCTTATCTATTGGTGTGATTATTATTATATGTTAGATGAATGATTTGTTCCTATATGCCCTAGATTTAGGTCTTGTGCATGTTAGGGCTTGAGATTAGGGATTCTCGTCAAACGTCTATGCTAGGACCATGGATGTGAGGATTTCCTTCTCATGATTAAAGGCCTTGTAATGCTAGGACCATTACACATAATGCTAGAACCATTATGACCGCTTCTTAATCCATTATTCATCATTATTCGAGATTAGGGATTTCGTATGTGCTAGAACCACAATGCTAGTGCCAGAACCACTAGGTTAACTCTAATCATTGATACATTCTAGTAGGCGATCTCAAGGTGCTAGAACCATCTTGATTATTTACCAATATCCATTCTTGATATTATCCCCGACGTCTTCGTTGAGCGGTAGGAATTCTAGCCATTCACCTATCGACTATATGAAATCATCTAAGTTGATTTATCTGCTCTTATCTTAGGAATACCTAGTAAGTTCTTTATTATTGATTAGAGTTCCTTGGCATTATTTTATCTATTAGTACTTTTTTCGTATTTGTTTAGTTCTAGATAAAAACCCAAAAGATTATCTTTTTCCCAACTCCTTGTTAGGAATTATACCTAGTATACGATTTAAACCATTAGTTCCCTGTGGATTCGACTCGGACTTGCTACTATCTACCCATAAAGTAGTTAGTTAGTAGTTTGATTATAAATTTGTAATTTTGGCGTCCTTGTTAAGGTAACGACACTTTTCAAGGCGTGTTAACAGACCAGTAAATATTTGAACTCCCAATAAGAACTATTGAAATCTAGTCCATGTAGAAAATAAGAGTATAGCAAAATACAGGTATAAACACACCTGTATATAATTGAACACGCAGGAAGCTTATTTCATCAAGTTCAAAAATGATACACGTACATAAACACAGTTCCAACTGATATACGTGTCATTAAAGCGAGTATTTCTGAAGGATGGGCAGAAAAAACACGAGTGTAACAAATACCTGTTCCCACTTTGTCTGTGTGGACGGCTGTGACTGGGGATCTTGAATCCCTAACAACGGCGGCTCTTGGATGACATCGTCAGCAGATGACTGGCGCGGAGGTGACTCGGTGATGAATCTCACACGCTTTTTGCCCACGATGGGTTGATTTGGAGATTCGGACTGGCGCAGCGATGACTCGGTCCTCAAACTCAAGCTTTTTTGGCCCACGATGGGCTCACTTGGCGCGTCATCTTCCATCAATTGAACATCAACCCGGGTTTGGCTCGGCCGCACATTACCCAGGTACAACTGGACTTCTCTTTCATCGTAAACAAGCTGTAGCATAAAGAAACAAATTAGAAAGGATCATCAATCGGGTCGATGCAAAGAAACCATTTAGAAAGGTACAACTCACCTCTGTAGGGGCATTTGCGAAAAGATCACTGTGGATGTTTCCCCGCCTTATCAGCTTCACTTCGCCCCATCGTAAGATGCGGGGGATCAAGCTAGCATCCCGGGGGGTCCTGCAACCAGTCAGCTCGTAGTACCAAATGAGTAGGACGGCCGTGCACCCGCCGACATATGTCACGGCTCTAAGGGAAGTGGTGGGCTTGGCCGTCCTCCATCGGTGAATTGACCTGGCAACTTCTTGCTCGAGATGGTGGTGGATAATTCCCGCCCAATTCATCGTACGGATGGAGTTCAGGTCGTCAAGGACCCCAACCAACTCCGGGGGGGCCGTGTAGTTGGCCCGGGGGAAGAGGAAGACGGCGAAGATGTACAGGACGAAGAAGCGGCAGAAGTCATTCACAGACTCGTCGTCCCTCTTCTCCATCAATGCCTTGAATATTTTGTCGAAGTTCCTCGATGGCAGGTCGACGCCGTTCGTCCTTCCTTCGGCGTGTCGGCCATAGTAGGGGATGTCCATCAATGTTTTGCGCACCTTCTTCGGCCGCGAGATGACCCCCTTGTTATCTTCGTCCATTGGCAGACCAAGGATAACTGCAACGTCTGCAGGCCGCAGCTCTGCTATGTTTCCTCCAAGGGAAAATCGCAGCCCCCCTTGTGATTGCGCATCATGTAGTCTAATAACACATTGTCCTGCTTGATGTCCGGCAGGTTAAGGAAATGCCCGAACGGTGTCTGGAGGATGATTTTAAGGTGCACATCCGCCGCGTACTTTTGTGCGGCCTCCTTGATCTTTGCCGCAAAACAGTTGGCTACAAACGGGGTTCTCCCGGGTTCGCTGCTCGATTCATCTATAGGATTGTATACACGCGACAAATAAAATAATACATGTACATAATAACACATATTAACGGGTATAAGCAATGATACGATGTTAACAACGAGCATAAAAGGTGCGCAACACAGCGGGTCAAACAATGCATGAAACAAAATAAGATGACTTCATATCATCTGCTATAAAAATATACCCGATGTTAACAACGAGTATAAAACAGTGCGCAGTAGGGCAGGTAGATAAATAACGAGCACAGCATATCAGCACATATCATCGGGTATAACCATATACCCGATGATAACAACGAGTATACAATGTACGCCATATAGCATGGAGAAAATTTGCGACCACAAAATACGAGTTAATACCATCGGGTATAAAAAGCTACCCGATGTTAACACCGAGCATAAAAGGTCCGCAAATAGCAGGTGGAAAAATGACAATCACAAAATACCATGAGTTCATATCATCGGATATAAAAATATACGTGATTTCAAGATAATCCATGGGCGAAAGTGTGGTCAACGACTAAGAAAAACACCGAAATAAAGGTTAGAGTAAGGTAAACGATGGGAATGATCCATAGAAGGAAATAAATGGAGATTCCTCCTTTCAATAAGGGTTTGTAGGTGTTCTTCTACACACTAGGGTAGAATAAAGATACCTACCATTGGGTTTGGGTTGAAGACTTTGGATTTTCTCGGTTGCTATTACAATGGCTGTTTCCATGGCTTTGGCAAACGCATTCGAGAGTACTCCCTCCATTTCTTAGGCGATTGGGTGGACTCCAACTTCGGGCCGTAAGGTATGGCGACCGCCGGAGAAGACTCGGAAACACCGTCGGAGAAACGTAGGGGGGGGTTCAAGGATCGGGAGAAGAAACACCGGGCTAGAAATACCCGACGATCCACCAGAGAAGACTCGAACACACCGTCGGAGAAACGCAGGGGGGGTTTCAAGGATCAGGAGAAGAGACGCCGGGATAGCGATAGGATGCTTGTTTTTACGGGTAGGAGTTAATACCCGTCGTTGAAGTCCGGTTTTGGCGCGAGGGGCAGCCATTTCACATCGTCACGTCGCGTCTTCTCTGACGCGCCGTATAGCCGGCGAATGGTTGCGTGCCATCTGGCCACTACCATACGTTCTCGAGTGCCCTCGAGTCTCGCGCCGTTCAAATGCATCGGACGGACGGCATATGAATCGCATGGCCATTAATGCCAGGGGTAGTTTTGGGATTATGTAGGTTTGGGTCTGAATGTGCAAAAGATATACGTGTAAAATGTTTATACACGCATATATAAAATTTCGTACACGTGGATATAATTTAGAACACGTACAATTGGTTTCGAAACCGCGTGTATTATTAATATACTCGCTATTATGCTTCTTACCCATCAGCCTCCCGCGTGAGTCCGTTTATCCGCATATCTTCGACCGTGCGATGCAGTTCATCCTCTTCAATGAGTTCTGGTTCGATGGGTATGTTCGGGTCAATGTTGAGCAGGCCATGGGGCTTACATGCCTTCTCACGCACCGAATCGGCGATGTCAGAACTAAGTCATGCATGATAGCATTAGAAAGAGGACATGAATATTTCATGCGCAGAGTGCAGAAGAGGTGTACCCATGTGAAGCAGGTGAAGGGGAGAAGGCGATGACCATGGGAAGGAGATGAAGAAGGTGAAGCTGTAAGTACCTGTATGGATTTTGGCGGGCAGAAAGACCTACTGGCGGGAAGGAGGAGAAGGTGAGTGACAGCCTCTCCTCTCACCTACGATGGGATGCTTTCTTCTTTTAAAATATTAAAATCTGACGTGGACCAATGAAAACATGCCAAGTGTGCATTGTAATGATGATGATGTGATCTCAAGTGGGATAGTGGGGATGTGGATCGGCTGGCCATGCCACGTCATGTGGCATGGCCATCCATGGCCATTCACTTGGTTCAATTAGAAGGGTAGGTTGGGAATTTAATGCCTTTGGGGTCCGAATATGCAAAAATTGTTGCCCAGGGGTCTCGGTCCGCTATTAGTGAACATGAGGAGGCCTTTAAGGCAAAAAATCCTTTTTTTAAAGATATTTTCGATTTTATAATTTTTGGTTTTTTTTAGGATATTCGAGAAAAAACGCCTATCGGCCTGTGCACAGGACATTCCTAATAGACATCTTTTCACGAAGAGACACTGTTCACCGAGCATCTCCTCTCCTATTGAAGGTGTTTTAGTAGCTTAATTTATGCGACCATTGTGCATATCACTAGATACTTAAAGATTCATTTGTTTCATGGTATTACATATGGAATAGGATTAATACTCATATGCATCTCATTTTATCTCATGTTTGATGTTTTTTTTAAAATTGAAATAAATAATTCTTCTGAGACTTCATATCTCATGTAAATAATTTCAAATGGAGGTGGGATATGTAATCTCATAAAGATGAGATCCATTGAATTAAAAAAAATAAAACATTTAAATATTTAATTAAATCATCAGGAGATTATATCTTCTACTCATATCATATCCCGTGAAACAAATATGGCTTTAGTGACGAGGCAAATATTATTAAAAAAAAACAAAATAGCCTCTAGAATAGAAGCATCTTCTCACCGACAACTAACATTGACCATCGATGGTCAATACAAGAGTTCATCTTCACGTCTAAGTCCTTTCTTCCTTCTAGAAAGAGATCCGCATGGACAAAGTTTATCGCCAACAACAACCCGACCAGGGCTGATCCAAAATATTTAAGTTAAGAAAACGTGACGTAGCTGATAGCCTCATCCATTGAGAACTATTAACTGGATGTCCATAACTCGACATTATAATTTCAACAATATGTCGATTAAGATTTTTAATTTTTTTCTACAGCCCCAGCCCCCAGGACTCATGGCTAATGCCGTCAGGCAGGTTATGTTCCACATGACTTGCTCGTCCTTCACGTGAGGAATATTCTGTCAGACGTTTTATGACTTGTTCCTGATTCCATCCATGACGCCACTTTCCAGGTATTATATAACCCTCCACTTGCTATTACTTATGATCCCTAACTTTGATTCCATCCATGACGCCACTTTCCAGGTATTATATAACCGACCACTTGCTATTAATTACGATCCCTAAGTTTGATTCCATCCATGACGCCAATTTCCAGGTATTATATAACCCACCACTTGCTATTAGTTATGATCCCTAACTTGGCCTCGATAATGACGTTGAGGAAATGGAAGCATCTCAAAGACATTTTAAGGTCTAGGTACCGAAACCTTATTGGTGTCGACGTCTTGAGGGACGTCAGCTCACGCTCATTGGCTTAGGGCCATTGACATCTCCCCAGTGTTATATATATAATCCACCACCTGCCATATTAATTATGATCCCTAACATGGCTGATGGCTTCGACAATAACGTTGAGGAAATGGAAGCTTCTCAAAAGAGATTTTAAAGTCTAGGTACTGAGACCTTATTGGCGTCGGCGTCTTGAGGGACGTCGGCTCACGCTCATTGGCTCAGGGCCGTTGACATTTCGTCAGAGAGAATAGAGAGTCCTTGTGGATTAGTTGAGCCATTGTTGTCAAATCTAATGATATCACATGGGACTGGGTGGCGGCGGCGTCCCACAAAGGATAGGTTATCCTGGAGTAAGGATTTTTGGAACATGGAGGTGTGGGTTAAGTAATGATTATTTCGGATAAAAAAGAAGAGGATGGATCTAGAAGGTGGAATAGGAATATATATATATATATATAAATTTTCAAGAGGGAACCAGTTCCCTAAGTTTTATACAAGGAACCAGCATCCTAACCGTCAGATGGGATCGGACGGTCAGGATCTATCACCCCAACTTAATCCCACATCCACATCATCAACTCCCACTTTCTCTCTCTCCTCCAACCTCACCTGCAAGCCCACCGCCAATCTCCACCTTCACCTCCGATCTCCACCTTAACCAGTTCCCTGAGCTCTTGCCCACCGCCGATCTCCACCTCTACCCCACCTCTACCTCCGATCTCATCTCCACCTCTACCCTCCGATCTCCACCTTAACCAGTTCCCTGAGCTCTTGCCCACCGCCGATCTCCACCTCTACCTCCGATCTCCACCTTAACCAGTTCCCTAAGCTCTAGCCCACCGCCGATCTCCATCTCTACCGCCGATCTCCACCTTAACCAGCTCCCTAAGCTCTACCCCAACTTAACCAGTTCCCTAAGCTCTAGCCCACCACCGATCTCCACCTCTACCTCGCCTTCCCGGCCATCCCCGCCGCTATCCAAGTCCCCAGTCCTCTTCCCCGAGCTCTCATGACCCCGTCCCACTCCTTAGCCACCGCCCTCGTCCTCTCCGGTGAACCCCACGGCAACCCAAAACCCACAACCACCATCGTTAACCAACGCCCGACACTAATCTCGCCCTAAAACTACCCTAGACCTCCCCTAGACCTCTCCACGACTCTTTTCCCGTTGATCCCCGACCAGATACGGTCTCGCCGAGCTCGCTGTGGTCCACCGTTCCACCGTCTTCCCTTAACCCGACCGGCGGTGTACCTCCAGATCCCGCCATACCACCGTTCCACCGCCCAATCGGAACCGTTGGATTGGTTTCGCTCATCCCAACGACCCTTTCGGCGAGTTCCCCATCGCTGGCGAGCCCCTACGCGCGACGCTGGCGACGCGTTGTTGGAGAGGTTCGCGATCGGGCTTGGTGAAGGGGAAAGGATATGGTTGCAGGTGGGGTTGGAGGAGAGAGAAAGTGGGAGTGACGTGGATGTGGGATTAAGTTGGGTGATAGATCCTGATCGTTCGATCCCATCGGACGGTGAGGATGCTGGTTCCCTGTGTAAGACTTAGGGAACTGGTTCCCTCTTGAAAATTCCT
The DNA here is from genome assembly GCA_963920575.1 of Narthecium ossifragum. Taxonomy (NCBI): domain Eukaryota; kingdom Viridiplantae; phylum Streptophyta; class Magnoliopsida; order Dioscoreales; family Nartheciaceae; genus Narthecium; species Narthecium ossifragum. Next base: position 481,356 of record OY986970.1, on the reverse strand, counting down.
CTATATATATATATATATATATAGTTTATTTTTTTTTGTTTATATTTTTAATTTTATGAGTACTTAGGTTTTTATTCATATTTTTAATTATACTTTTCAAGGTGTGGATGCATCATGTTTACGTCATAAATATAGTATAATCATATATATGATACTAGTCCTATCCCCTGCCACATGGCAGGGTAAGTACCATCTCCCCTTACCTCCCTCATAACTCCCCACTAACCCCCCTAACTCTCCCCTCCCGACTCCCCCACTATTACCCCCTCCACATCATCAGCCACATAGGACTAAGCCTGCCACATAGGATGCCAATAGAACAACCAAAAATTATTTATAACCATACTCCTATATAAGGAGGATATACTATAACATATAATACAAACTAATATATTAATTTAAAAACTAATATATTCTCGATTATATAAGGAGGAACCAGGCATCACCTGTGCAATCGATCTGGAGCTCGCCTTTGCTCGACTCGATGTAATGGCCAGTGAGACCTAGGATAGTAACGCAGCAAGGTCATGGACGCTGCCACGCTTATGACGTTCGCTAGCTCGCGGCCATGGCTCAACACATGCAATGTTCACACCTCGGACGGGAGCGCTGGTAGTTTGTCGAGAGTTGACAACTCGAGCTTGCCGGAGGGGGTCGGCCCAGCCAGCCAGACCATGAACGGAGAGGACTTCTCTATAATATATGGTAAAGCATGGTGGAGACAATGTATGCAGTTATATAGAGATGTGTACGTGTTTCTTTGTTCTTGCTTGGCCTCAACACTCTCCTCTTCTCTCTCTAATTTCCTGCACACTTCTCTATCTCACTGCATTCCTCTCTCTTCTGCACTCTTCTGTTCTCACTCTGTGATCTCTCTCTCTCTCTCTCCCCAACTTCCTCTACACTTAGAGAGTGATCAGAGAGAAGAATTGCAGGGGAATGAGAGGGGAGAAGAGAGGGAGAGGAAGAGAGAAGAGTGCGGGGGACGTAGAAGGGGGCGGGGGGGAGAGATCAAAGAGAAGAGTGCATGGGAATAAAGGAGAGAAAAGTGCATGACGAGAGAGAAGAGTGCAGGGAGAAGTTGGAGAGAGGAGAGAGGGTTGGGGGAGGACGAGAGAGAGAGAACCCTTAAATGATAAGGGTAATTAAGTAAAATATGGAATATTCCGAGAATATTCTGTTCGTATTTAACCAGAGGGGGCAATATGTTAATAATTAAGATTTTCAATGGTGTCTGTGTAAATGGAAAGATTTTAGGATGAAATACGTAAATTAGAACCTTTATAGGGAGAATATGTAAATAGCCCTGTTCTTAAGTAGTTAATAGTTGTAATCATGCATGGCACTCTAACGATGCATGCAGTCATGAATAATCTTTGAAATAAGAAAAACTTTAGCTTTATATGTTTTGTAAACCTGCTTTTATTGATTGACATTTTCCTCTTTTAGGTAGCTAAAAGAAACGAGAACCTGCTAAACTACATACTTTTCCTAGAATCACTCCTACATTGCCAAATACATCCGTCCATGCAGCTTTGCCAATAATGGATGTGCCTTGTCATATTTTTTTTTTGGCTACATTTATTGGGCTCATCCCCTCTGCTTATGTCATTATGTAACAGTCAGGATATTTTATTATTCAGCTCAGCAAAGATTTTAATCCGAGTTAGGGTTTAGTTCAATGCTTTATGTTTGGTCTGGAGAGATAAGAATAGAGAAGGAAATGGTATGAAATATATGATTGTTTGTGCCTCTGAAAAAAACTTTGAAGGAGAGAAAGGGAGCCAGGCTAAGCAATTAATATGAGAAATGTAAAACCGTGTCAGGGGCACGGGTGAGTACTAGTGTCATATATTTAAGGAATCGTGATGTAATAATATTTAAATATTTATTTTTTTCTATTCGTATTTATGTAAAGATAAAATCAAATTTTAATTAGTTCTTTAACAAAATTCCCAATTCACACCCTAACCCTAATTTCAAAAGTGAGGATGACTTATTAACGTGGGTTTGGGATCTTCTCACACCCTATTTCCCTTTTCTAATCCAATAATATCTGAGAATAAATTAGAAAATAAGGAGGTTATTCCACCATTATTCTCAAACCAAACGGGCTTAATTTCCATGGATAACTACATAAAATAACTACATTAGCGGAGACACGGCTATCTAGACTAACTGCTACCATTAAATAACTTCAATCTTAACATACGCGCGAGTGACGAGGCCCAGTAGTAGCAAAACCCACGGCAGATATCGCCAAAATACTTATACAACTATGAACAAATCGATCAATAACTTTGTTCATATTAATCAAGTACATGACACAATATCCTCTTCAGAATAACAATTAAGAATAGAAGTTGAGTGCTTTCACAAGCGATAGTACATGATCTCTCTCTCTCTCCCCCCCTTTTTTTAACGGAAAATTGGTGTTTAGTCCCTTTGGGAGAAGTTCTTTGCCATTTAGTCTCCTTGAAAGATTTTAAGTCATTTAGTCCCTTTTTGGACAGCTGTATTTTTTTTATCTCTAAAATACCCTTTATGTATTTTTTTAAATGAGAAATGGATGAATAGTTTTGAATTAGGTGGTTGGCATTAAATGGAGTGGTTGGGAATATATACACCTATTCCCAATACATGGAAGGCATGCATGCATCCACTTTATGGCTGGATGCATGCATTAATGGGGGCATTAATAGTAAAATTGGGGGAGTAACTACCAGTTTGGATGGGAAGTAACTACCAGTTTTGGGGGAAGTAACTACCAGTTAAACTGGGAAGGAACTACCAGTTAAATGGGGGAAGTAACTACCAGTTTGGATGGGAAGTAACTACCAGTTTTGGGGGGAGTAACTACCAATTTATATGGGAAGTAACTACCAGTTAACTGTGAAGTATCTACCAGTTTAATTGGCAAGTAAATACCAGTTTGAATGGGAAGTAACTACCAGTTGAAGTGTGAAGTAATTACAGTTTTTTTGTAAAGTAATTACCGCTTAAACTGGGAAGTAACTACCAGTTAAATGGGGGAAGTAACTACCAGTTAAATGTGGGAAGTAACTACCAGTTTGGATGGGAAGTAACTACCAGTTTTGGGGGGAGTAACTACCAATTTATATGGGAAGTAACTACCAGTTAACTGTGAAGTAACTACCAGTTTAATTGGCAAGTAAATACCAGTTTGAATGGGAAG